>PVJH01015819.1:0-52252 GCA_004026705.1 Nesogale talazaci
CCCCCCAATCCCGGGTAGATTAGTGCCCTTTTCCCTCTGCTATCCTTTCCTTTTTGAACTCCCTTTTATCTCCCTATTGTTGAATATCATTGCCATTGTTTCTATTTTCAAAGAATAGCTGTAAGGTGAAAACCTCTAGTGAGAGGCAAGATATGCTGTTCTAGAATGTACACAGAGCTTTCCTTCTCCCTTTTATAGCTTGAAATATACCTTGCACCTAATATGAACTATGTATTTGAAAAGCTTCTGAAGTAGAGTATTTGCCCGACCAGATATTCTTCTGGCATTTGCTAGATCACATAGAAAGATTTGGAGCAGGAAACTCATTGTTGTTTAATCTTCTCCACTCCTTTTCTCTAAGGTATATGACTGCATTCCTTAAGTTACTTTGAATTTCAATGAGAACAGCCAAAGACAGCTATGGGGGAAATGATAAAGTATATTATAGTTTGATTTTTGCCTCCATCAGACATTTCTATGTTATTCTATTTGTCAGGGGATGCAACTGAAGAATTTTAAAGAGGGTCTTGATGTGGTTTTCTTTTCTTTTGAAGAGATTCTTCTTGATGGTTTGTACAGAAGGAATATTAGGGGATCAAGAGCAGAAGTAAGGAAGTCCATTAGGGAATTGATATAGCAGGCAAAGCAATAGATGAGACTAGCTTGGGCCAGGTGGGGTCACCTTGCAATCGAAGTGAAGGCATCCGATTTGAAATGATTTGAGAGGTTGAGTTAAGCAGACTTGCTGACAGATTGAACCTAAGTGGTAGATAGGGTAAGACTGCCCTGGTTTTCCTGAGACTTAACCTGTTACCAGTGAGTTTTGCTATTGATTGATTGAAATTTTCAGTTTTATAACTGAAAGTTATATATCCCAGAAATCCCACCTGGGATAGATCATCACTTTACTGGGGTATTGCATACACTCTTTAACACTGGCTATTAGGTTCACCAATCATAAATGTTCTCCTACATCTAGATTTCTCTTGTGTGTCTTTGACACTCCCGCAGAGGAATACCTCCCTAGCCCCAACCACACATACATTTGCCAGAGCTCTAATGGTGTTCTTGATCATTTTCCTGTCCAGTCTCAGGCACAGGCTCCTAAGAATGCATCCCCTATAACAATAACACATTCCATTTATTAAATGCTTATATGTAAGAAAATACTCTCTGTAGGCGAGATTTTATTTCTATATATTACTTTTTCTTCTGTTTTAGCCTGGGAAATGTAAGGCTGTGAACCCTCCCTTGCAAGATCTCCGGTAAGCACACTGGATATCCATCTGAAGGCAGACGCAGAAAGGTTGACAGGACCTCCCGAGTTCACTGTCATGGTGCTTTGTCACAGAGTTTGAGTTCAACAGCAAAAAGAAGTTGGCACATGAAGGACACGAATGTGTGTGAAAGGACGTCAGAATATTTGTGGGGAAATTCTACTCTCTTTTCATTCCATTTTCCCAAGGACTTTTGGAAGCCCCATTGTGTTTATCATCATTACCCAAAATAAATGTTTTAGCATCCCCTTTTCTCAGATACAAGTGGCATCAGTGATAATGCCTTAGAGGTATATTGGTCCTTGCCAACACACACACACACACAACCACTCATAAGGAAGTACATGGTAAGATGCCTATTTGTTAGTATTTCTGTTCACTCCGTTGTTTTTCTCTTTTCAGAATTTGGTCTGATCCCCCCACCCTCACCCTTTCTGATACAGCTTTGCTTCCTGTTTGCTTTCCTTTCTACAAATCACAAACACAACATTTTAACATTGCCACATATATGAATCCTTGAGCTTACCCAGGGGAAAATATCAAGGGCCTTTTTGAAGTGCTATAAATGAGAAATCTTCACAAGGAAGAAAAAATTGTTAAGTGTCAAGTATCACTTCATAATGCTCTTGACTTCCAATTATTCAAGAACACTAGGTTTTTCATCTGTTGTGCAAACCTGCTGTAGAATTGATTTCATCAGTTCTCTGTGGATACCAGGAAGTTGTAGGGTAAGAATGGGGTGGGGGTGGAGTGGGAGAAGAGATCCCATTAACTTTCACTTATTCTCTTTATTAAAAAGGTAGACTTTGCTTTCAGCAAATAGTTTATCAAGGGTGATAGGTAAGCTGCACATTTCTGTGATCCTTCATTTCTTTAGCAATTCTCAAGGGAAGCAATTGGCCTCCATTGGGTAGTCTCTGGCAGGGCCAGTTGAAAACCACCTGGATAGCAGTGTTCATCGGGGACATGAATATACCAAATAATACCTTTTGCTGATTCTAGAAGGCTAATCATTGCCTTGTCACTATTCAATTGTAAAAGTCTCTAACTTGCAGTCATCACTTAATGGCAAAAAAAAAATAAGATTTATTGCTCTAGTCCTAGCTAGTGTTAATTTAACACTCTACCCATCCACCCATACCTCTATTGTTGGGTGCCATCAACCAAAATCTGCCTTATAGTGAACCCTTGTGATAGAAGCAGAACTGCTTTACACGTTGGGTGTTAATATCAAGGTCATTAGCCACTCCATGGGAGAAAGATAAGGTTAATTTACTCCTGCAAAGAGTTCCATTCTCAGAAACCCACAGGTCTCCCCTTTCCGACAGATTCCCTCTGAGCTGGAATTGACTCAATGGTGGTGAACATGAGTCCTTTAGGGACAAGATCACTCAGTCATATCCCCTACGGAGCAACTGGCTCCAACTCCCTACCTTTAAGTTAGCAGCTGAGCATATAATCATTGTGCCACTGTCTCCTTGTCACTCCTGCTGTTGTTAGGTACCTGTGTACAACCCTGTGTACAAGAGAACCAAACACTTCCTGGTCCTGGGTCACCCTCACTTTGTTCTTATCTTTGAGCCCATTGTTGTAGCCACTGTGCCAGGCCAGCTCGTTGAGGACCTCTTTTTCCCTGCATTTCCTCAAGCATGATGTCACCTCTGCTAGGCATAAGTTATCATCCCCACTGAAGAGACCAAGAGACTGAGGCTTGGGAACTTTGAGTTGTTCTCGCAAGATTACATGACTGGGAGCCATTTGAGCTATGCGTGCTTGTGCTGTAGAAACAACAAGGAAGTCAAGTCTGTGCTGTCCAGCCTCAGGATTTCGGATGGTCTCATTCCTTGTGCAATCTTAAAGAGCCTTGAATCCAGTTGGGGCAGATTCAAAGTATCTAACCCTCCCAGTCTGGTATTGCTGCCCCCAGAGCCGGTTCTGTCGATGAGGTCTTCAAGAAGGAAATGGCTTCCTCTCATTCTTCGTCTTCTAGGCCGGGGAGTACTGATGTCAAGGATAAACAACGTGGGGGAGAGAAGAGGAGTTTGGCATCTCCCTGGTTTTTATGCTCTCCAGTTCTCACCTCCCTTAGCTCAGTTTTCCTTTTTCAGAATCATTCCTTTACTTATTTACAATAAAGAGCCAGCTTCATGTAGCCCTGTGTAGCATATACTGGGAGGAACAAATGGTAAAGTCCTTCAGCGAGGACATTCAGATAGCCATCCAGCAGGTGGGGAGCAGAGTCGTGTTTGAATTTGGGACCTAGATAAGGACTGTGAGTATAGATTGGTGAGTCATACAGATCGTGAGGTTTGCAGAATCTAAGTGAGGCAGCATAGTTTATTGGCAACAGCCCAGGATTTGGGGTGAGAGGCTTGTTCTTAAGTCTCATTTTTGTCCCTAGTAAATGAATGACCTGTGGCAAGATAATTAGCCTCAACTAAAACCCCAAATTATTTCTCTCTTTCACTTGCTGAAAATGATTGTGAGAAGGTATATATAATAAAAAATTAGTTATCACTATTCTAAGTGTATGCTTCAATGACAGTAGTTAATATTTGCTTTGCTGTACAATCCTTCTCGCCATGTATATCAAATATGTTTCATCTTTCCAAACAGAAATACATTACCCTTTAAGCAATAACTACCCCTTTGCCTTTTCCCCCAGTCACCACAAGTGGACTTTTTCCTTATGTGTTTTCCTATTTTAGATAATTAAGGTAAGTGGAATCATACAAGTGTCACCCTTTCATGTCTGATTTACTTCACTGAGAACAATATTTTCAAGGTTTTTCCAGGGAATAACATGCACCAGAATTTTATTTCTTTTTTACGACCTCCATGGTTTATATCTGCTTATCCACTAATTTTCTGTGGGACCAGTGGGCTGTTCACATTGGTTGACTCTTATACATTGATGTCCACGCATCTGTTTGAGTCTCTGCTTTGAATTCTTTTGATACATACCCAGGGCTTGGATTTCTGGGTTATATGGTAATGTCATGTTTAGGTTTTTAGAACTGCCAATCAGTTTTATCCAGAAGCTGGACTGCTTTTTTAAAAAAAATGAAAGAGGTACTTAATAACTAGGATAATGATAATGTCAACTAGGAAGATGCGAATATGAACTTCACAGCAGAAAATAAATAACTCTGAAAAAGTGACCTTTGTTGTTAAGTGCAATGAGGTAGGATCTGAGTCATAGTGACAGCAGAATTAAATACGATCATCCTCACAATTATTTTATTGCTACATTCCCACCAGCCATGGACGAGGCTTCCAGCTTCTCTGCATCATCTCCCATGCTCCTTGTTTTCTGAGAACAGTCATCTGAGTAATCCCAGATAAGATCCCTTACCTCCCTTTCATTGATTCCTCATCTCTTAAAGCAGCATACCATTTATGCCTCCTGGAACTGAGCAGACAGCCCTAGCAACAACCGCCACTTTACAGCACGGCTATCTAAGTAGAAATAAAGCAGGCTGACATGCTTTGTCATACGGCGTCAAGTTTCCAGTGATGATTATGGTAGCCATTGTTACAATAAACCAGTGAGTGGAACCAGAAAGGGCAAGCCAGAGGAGACTGCCTCCTTGGCTACAGCCTGCCTCGTTGCAGGTGGGCCACACGGTCTACGGCTGCATTGTGTTTGTGGACCCCTCAGCATGGAGCAGATGCACTGGCAAGCCAACCACGTGGGTCAGAGCATGTTAAGATCAATGGAGTTGTAGATGGAAACTCATTCTGTCCCTTAATCCCTCCATGGCTTGGATCATTCCTCAGCAAAAAGAGGATGACCATGAAAACCTCATCTCACTGAGGATGCTGTAAGAAAGAAATGTGAACCAGGCTTACAGGCTGGTTCCCAACGCAGAATAAAACACCCTGTGTTGTGGTTGTTGTTGTTGTTATCATGTTGATTCCAAAGTATGGTAACGTCACATGTCACAAACTAGAACTTCACCCTCACGTGTATTTGATCACAAGCTTCACAGAAGCACATCATCAATCCTTTCCTTTCTGTTGAGTGGGTTTGAATGGACCAGCTTTTGAGTTATCAGGCAAGTGTTCACCATTTGCACCATATAGGAATCAACTACTCAGAGCAACCCTAGAGGATCGCATAGAAGTGTATGTGGTTTGGGTTCTTTTTTGGAGGGGGGTGGTTTCCAAGGCTGTAAATCTCTATAGGAGCAGACAGCCTCATCTTTCTTACATGGAACCCACTAATGGGTTCAACCCACTGACCTTTTGCTTACTAGCCATGATACCAACAGGACTCACATATGTTATCCTGAGAAGTCCTAATACTTTCTTTGGCTAGTTAGTCTTTTATGCTCTATTATCACCTGAGGATGTTAAGACAGTGCCTTGCACACAGAAAGCATCTAATAAGTGAAGGTATTATTATTACCCACCACCCATCAGTCAGTGAGTTGTACCATGGTGGCTGATGTGCTGCTATGGTGCTAAAAATGATGTCACCTGTATTTCACGTGTTACCAGAGCCTCCCAGGGTGCACAGGGTTCTGTGGAACTTTGAGTGAAACTTCAAGTGAGACAGTCTAGAAAGAAAGTTCTATGATCGGTTTCTGAAAAATGAAACCATATGGATCAATGAAAAAAGTGCTAGAAGGGGAGCATGATGACGACACAAGACCAGATAACATTCTGCTCTGTTGCAGTTGGGGTCACCTTGATGGAGAGTGGGCTTGATGTCCACTGACAGCATTTTTCCAATTATTGTTATAATTATGACTATAGGATTCTCTGGATAGCATCAATGTTAAATAATTGGCTTCTAACTGAAATATTGGTGGTTTGAGATTTGAATCCCTTCAGAGGCACTTTGGAAAGAATCCCTTCCTGGTGATATATTTCTCAAACTTGGTATCCATCGGAAAAGCTCTCGATGCAGTGCTTCTCTGACATGCCCAGGGGCCCAGGCAGGTGGAGTCACCTTAATGGCAAGTGTTTTATGATGATGTTGTACATTTGTTTCTAGGGCATTCGATATGTAAGTTAATACTTTGAATGCCATAAAAGCTAGATATTTAAACAAACAGGAATTGCATGGCTTTTATTTATTTTTGTTTGTTTCATTTTAGTTCTACTAATTAGGACCAAAGGGTTTGACTGGTAGAGCATTCACCAGAGCTAGGGATGCTGGGCCTAGGGAAGAGAGGTGCATCTGCAGTAGCCACCAGTGAGCTACGTAAAGGTAAAATGAGAGTCAGGAGTAGAAGCAAGAATGAACTAACTTTACTGTTCAAAATTATGTAGGGAATAGGAGAGATCAGTTCAATTCATTCACTTGAAAGACTACAACCAAACAAAATATTAAATTTATGGGCATATGGGTTTATTGCCTTCAGTAAGCATGATACTTAGACTGTCAAACTATAAAAGCAATCAACTCCAAAACAATAATTAAAATGATGGATTGTTATGGTAAGTTACAGTTCATCAAAAGTAACTTGCAAAAGCTATTGTTATCAGCTTATGTGTGGTACCTTTTTAGTTGCATTTATCGTATACGAAGCAGTAAGGGTATCTTTTAGGGAGCTTTCTATCAAGAGATCTAATACTTTTGTTAAAACCTGAGAATTTGGAGAGCAGTTTCTTAAAATGAGGTGTTTAAAATAGAACTGAGTAGATGATAAAAATATCAACACTCCGTCAACCTAATCTGTGTGTAAGAGGTATCATCTTGGACTAGATTATCAGCTCTCCCTCAGCCCTGACTGAAGAGAAATTCACTTTACAAATGGACTTTATAATAGCCGTGACTGCCTTCATAGTGCCAATATCAACATCTGTGATCCTTGCACTGAACATTGGCAAAACTCCCCTCTGGACTCACAGAGTCTTGGAGCTCTGGCCAGCCTTTGGAGCAAAGTGGAAATTAAAAAGGCCTTTGAGCCCCTCTGAAGAAGTTTCTGAGAGAGGACCAAGAGAGAAGATAAAGACCAGGGCCACAAGTCTGGACGAGTATGGGCAAACCACAAGAAACAAAGACAGAGTGCTTCTGAGCTATAGAGGTGGTGTCCCAAATGTATTTTAGTTGATACGTAAACCTCTGCCCAAGATCTGACATCTGGAAAGAAACAATTCTACCCAAATCCAAAGGTAATGATTCAGTATAAGTTACAGTTTTGTTTTTTTCTCTTGGGGCCAATGCAATACTTAACTTCCTGGGGGCATACCCCATAGGAAGTGATTGTGATAACAATGGTAAATATGACGTTCAGGCCACGGCGCTGGGTGTTACTGAGTCAGCTCGGACATATAGTGGACTATATCCAACAGAAGAAAATACCACTCTGTACCATTCTCACAAAGTTGCTAAGTTAGTAATCTCTTATTAAAGCTTGCCACTCTCAGCGTTCCTAGCACCTTAGCTAGAGCTAAAATTGTGAACATGTTATTGTGGCTCAGGCCATAGAGTTGGTTTCAAACCAGAGTGACTTCTCTGCGCAACGAACAAAATGAAGCATGGCCTGGTCCTGTGCCATCCTCCCAATTGTTCCTATGCCATTGTTGCAGCCACGGCATCAGTCCATCTCCTCGAGGTCCTTCCTCTCTTACACTGTCCCACCACTTTACTAAGCATGATGTCCTGCTCCAGGGACTGGTCTCTCCTGGTAACATGTCCGAAATAAGTGAGATGAAGTCTCCCTATCCTTGCCTTTCAGGAGTACTCTGGTCATACTTCTTCCAAAACAGGCTTGTTTATCCTTTCATCTGCTCAGTACGCTTGCAATATTCTTTGCCAGCATCACAATTCAAATGCATCAGTTCGTCAGTCTTCCTTATTCAATGTCCAATGATACTTCTAACCCTGGGGTCCACTAATCACCCTTGACCAACAGCTTTCAGTGGGGAGTACACTTCAATATAAAAGAAAAGGAGAACAAAGACTTGACCAATAAGCAACTTCATGATACATGGAGTGAAGTTTGAAGTTGTTCAGGACTTCATTTTACTCGAAACCACAATCTACACCCGTGGAAGCAGAAATCATGTGATGTCTTACATCAACCAGATCTGTGGCAAAAGACCACTCTGAAATGTCAAAGAGCAAAGATAGTGGTTTGAAGATTAAAGTGCCAAACCATGGCATGTTCAGTTGTCTCATATAAATTGGAGAGAGGAATGAATGCCTTTAGAGAATGGTGTTGGTGCAGAACAATGCATACACCATGGACTGCTGGAAGACTGAGTCATCTGTCTTGGATGGACTACATCTAGGCTACTCTTTAAAAGGGAGGAGGATGAGACTTCGTGTTACATGCTTCAGACAGATTACCAGGAGGGATTAAGGCCTGGAGAAGAACACCATGCTTGACAAAATAAGACCTCGGTGACAAAGAGGAAGACTCTACAAAATGCATTGACACAGGGATATAACAATGACCTCAAACAAAACAGCCATTGTGTGGATGGCATAGGAGCAGCCAGTGGTTTGTTTTGATTGTTCATTCTTTTCTGTTGTACTGCACGTAGGGTTGCCCTGACTCAGCACCCACTCAATGGCAATTAACAATAACCAGTATATGTATTTAATGCATATACATGCACTTAGTGTGTATGTATACATACATACATCATACACACATGGAGGCTACAGAAATTAATGAAAAATGAATGAAAACAAAATGAAAATTTCCCATGAGCATTTTGATACCCCCAGCATATATATTTATGTGTATACACACATATACAGATGTAAATATGTATATTGACATGCTTGCATGTGTGTCAGAGTATGATTGTGCTTCATAGCTTATTCAATGGCTGGTTAGTTGGAAGTAGATACCTACTGGGGAACCTCTGGATGGATTTGAACTTCAATACCCAGGAGTGAATGACTTTACATTTTGAATGAATTTGGCAAATGAATAATCAGAGCCTTGGGCCTTCCCGAGAAGACACATATTATAAGTGACGGATGTACAGTTTGAACCAGGGTAGTTTAACTCTGAAGTGCTTAGTTTTGAATTTGGAGTGCGAGTTCATTGGTTTTGTAACTCAAGGCTACGAAGGAATTTGGCACATGCTTCATTGGCTCTTGCAAATGGAACGGTAAATTGTGCTCTGAGCAGAGGTTGGAGCTCATTTCTATCCCATGAGTCCCCCCTCGATCTGCTCTTCTTTCCACATCTCCTCCCTAGCTTTCTCCTTGGAGCACAGAGCAGTTGCAATGTTGTGCATTACCTACAAAAGGCCCCACCAAATGTCCTTCATTTTCAAAATGGGTCTTGGACAGAAGGCGGGGAAAGGTGCTGATGGCACTGTGTGATTCAGCTATGCCTTATTGCTAACGGGGCTAACGGTGATGGCCAGCCTACTGGGCACAAAAGGAACCATCTCAGATGCAGGAAAAGTGGATCTCACTCTCAACAGCAGGCAGTAGCCAGGAATGCAGCACATCCTTTGGACCCTGAAATTGCTGCCTACTGAACTTCTTTGATTCAGGAGATAGGCTGTGACATCACAGGATTAGCAGAGGAGCAGCAGAACCAGGAACCAGCACAGGACACCGGAGTGGTCGCCTTCTAAGTCTACAGAACAAACAAAGCTGAGTGCTTTGGACCAGAAGTCTGGCTTGGTGGTGCACACTGTCTCTGGGCACTTAACTGGGAGAGCTGAGTTTGGTTGACCTCTGGAGCTCAGCAGCAGAGTGGCGTGCCCTTTGGATGTGCATTGACACTTCTAAAAGAGCTTTATAACCTTGTCCAAGCCGGGCAGAGACCGGGTCAAGAAGCTAAAGGCCAGAGAAAAACCCTGCCTGTGAACATAGCAGAGAAGAAACTCTCCTGACAGAGCAACCATATCCTGAACATTTCTCATCTTAATGGTAACCTGCTAACTTTCTAAATAAATCCAATATTCATGAGCATTGCCTGTGAGTTCTGTGTGGTCATTGGAGTGAGTTATAGAACCCAGTAAACAAGAGAGTGCTCTGGGAGACAGAACAGTAAGAGCACTGAGGGAGACAGAGCAGCGGCAGTGACTATGCTGAGGGTCAAGCTACTGCAGCTGCCTCTCTTTCAGTTGGAGCACATTACTGTTCTTCTGTAGCTTGAGGCATCTCAGCCTGAGTCCACCTTAGCCCACTTGCTCATGACCTTGATCCAGTTCAACAGTGCTGGTGTAGCGTTCCTTCAGCCCCTTTGGGTTACCTGGTGTGCCCACTACTTCTCAGTTCTCCTGGCTAGCAAAGATGCCCTTTCTTCCTCTCTGGACCATCCATTGGTAATGGTTAGCCATGTGGCACAGAACGAGTCCAGAGGCTACACTCCTCTAACAGATTCACAGCCAGTTAGAGGGATAATGAAGGCACATAGGCATATGTGGTTTTTCTTTAAGACAGAGGCATAAAAGCTGCCCACAGATGCTTCCTCTGTCCTGGCAGTGGTGAGTGTCTATATCATTAGAATGGGCTTCCAGGAGGAGGAGGAAGAATGCATTTCACTTATGTTTAGCGCGGGGAGCAGTCAGAGCAGCGAAAGTAAAAGGCACTGCAGGGGTTGCAGGTGCACTCCCATGAATGGCAAATGTAGGCTCTTTGTATCAGGGGTTGTCCCAGGGTGAGGCAGAGTTTTAACACTCACCGCTGTGAAACAGAGGTTTCAATCTGCCCAGGGGTGCCTGAGGAGAAAAGCCTGGCTACCCGCTTGTGACACATCAGCCACTGAATGTTGCATGGGACAGTTCAATCAGATCTCAGACACCTGTGAGATGATGTCACCGTGCTTCGGAAGTGACTCCCTGGCCGCTGGCAGCAGAAGGAAGAACTTGCTTCCTGGTGATGCCAAAGACTGTCTGCTCAGAACAGCACCAGAGCCTCGGGCTCTTTGCTTCTGGAGTGCGAGTGGTTTGACAGCATGAGAGTCAATGCTTCCTAGTTCCTGATGTCTGAGGACTGAGCTAGAAGGATGATACAAACACAGATTTGCAGAATCTATGCCCAGAGAATTCATCTGAGGCCGGGCCTAGGAATCTGCATCAAAGACATGTTTGGACTCTTCTGTCTGAAAGCCAGACTTAGAAAGGGTGGTCTGAGAGCCGTTATTTGTAATGTGGCTTGAGAGAAGGGGGGAAGGGGGCAGAGTTCGCCTTGAGAGAAACTGACTGGAAGCCAGCTGCACCTTCTCTCTTCAGGGTCTGAGCCTCCTAGCCACCAGTCCACCAGCCATGCCCTGACTCTCAGCACCACTGACTTCACTGTATCCCACAGGGGTGAATGCAACAGGTTCATGGTGTATTATCTATAACACATCACTCTAGTTCTCTGCAGTGTGCTGACTCTTGCTTTATTTCCTTTGGGTACAAAATGCTCTGCAGTTCTTGTAAATGAGAACTCCCTGTTGGCTTGCATTATTGAGTTTATTGTCAGCATTTCTGAGTTCTTTAAAAAAATCATCTTATTGGGGGCTCTTACAGCTCTCATCACAATCCATTCATTGTGTCAAGAACATTTTAACAGATGTTGCCATCATCATTTCCTAAACATTTTCTTTCTACCTGAGCCCTTGATATCAGCTCATTTGCCTTCTCTCCCATCAGCATTTTCTGAATTCTGTCTTCTGTTGCTTCTCTCTCTTATTCACAGTGAGCAGCTTGATGTTTCTGCCTCTCCTTTCTATTGGAGGGCTCTTGGGAGAATCAAAGGCGTTCATGCAGGTTGCGTCTTTAAAGTCAGGTCTGGGCCAAACACACACAAGGTCTAGTACAGAGTAGCCACTCAAGAAATGTTACTTGTCACCATCATCTTTAGCATCTCCTCATGAGAATCATAAGCTAGTGCATTTACATAAGTACACATCCATGCACCTGACTGAAGGGTCTTCTTACGTGCCTTACTCACTCTGTCTGATAGGACCTAACTCCTTGGCCAGGAGCCCTACTCTGTAGCCCTTACAAGATGGGCCACTAACTGCAGGGTCAGCAGTGTGAAAATGCCAGCCACTCCACCAGGAGAAAGACAGGGCTTTCCACTTCCATCAAGAGTGACCGTCTTGGAAACTCACAGGGGCAGCTCTCCGCTCTCCCACAGAATCACCATGAATCCACATCAACGCAACGGCAGTGAGTGTGTAACCCATTCCCCTGTCTGCCAAGGTTCCCCTTGGCAGCCATTATCAGTCTGCGCTTTCTCTTTCACCCATACAGCCTAGAAATGGAGGTGACTCGTTTACTGTTTCCTCTTATGGTTTACTACTTCTCCCAGTAGACTTCATGTGGGGTGCTGTGGGGTGGGGGGAGCTCTTTCCTGGAACATCATGAACCTTGACCATTCTTCAGTGCCTAGGAGAAAATCAGCCATCATCCCCTCCCTCCACGTTGCCCCAACTCTCCCAGACATTGCTGGTTTCCTCCTGAGAATTCTTAGGGGTTGCCTCCCTGATTGACCTGCTCTGTCCTTGTGGAACCTAACGCTTTTGACTCCACGATCACTCGCTCCCTCACTAGAGAATAACGTCAGTGGTCTTTGGACATGGCTGAGAATTATGCACTTCCTTGTTTCCTCACCCTGCCCTCATCTCCTCAACCCATCATTTGTGTAGATGTGCCTACAGATAAAAATATAATGAGCCTTACAGGGGGTGTCATCGGTTTTGTAGGTGCAGAAAGAGTAACAACCGAAGGGACAGTTTGTACAGACTCCTTCCTGTGAAGAGTACTTCCTACTGAAGTACAAGTGCACTTTTCACTGAAGTTGTCAGCATAGACATCATTAACCAGTAATTGAGGGCTCCTGGTCTGTGAAAATTATATCCAGTGGCGCCCCAATGCACCAATAAGTTCATTGAGCTTCTGACGATCCCTTGCTGACTAGTGGGGCAAGAAAGGTGATCAAATGAAGGTTGGGAATGTGGAGGGCGTGTGCAGTTTTCAGATTTTAAAAGAGAAAAACCTGGATTGTGATGACTGTAGGGTAGTGAGCTCAAAGTCAACTCCAGGCAGGACCCATGGACTGATGATGAATAGGGGAGCTGTGAATATGAGGGAAAAAATGATCAATGATCAGTAAAAGCCATTTGGTATCATCAACACTAACTCAGAGTAGTTGCCTTTTAAAAATTGTTAGCATTATTGGACTAGATGACAGGGATATTATTTTACATAGATTTCTGCAGTTCATGACCTCTCATGAAATGGTTGTGCACCAAACTGAGAAACATAAACTGAATGATATCTGAATACTCGGGATTTATTGTCACTTGCAGTGGAGTGGGCTGTGACAGAATGGCTGCATAACGGAGGGTGTAAAGATAGAATGATTCATGTGGAAATAATTAAGAATGAAATACTGCTCTCTCTTGTGCTGTCATCCTGATTATTGGTATGTAGAGTCTCTGTTGAAGCGATGGGTGTTCACCCATCTTCTTGTTGATGCTGTCCCACATTTGTGCTGTCCCTCTATTAATATGACCCAACTGGCCTTTCTTGATGACATGCCCAGATTAAGTGAGCCCAAGTCTTGCCCTCAGATACTGACTCGGTATCATTTGTTGAAATGTCAGTCCCAGGAGAGCAGCATTTTGTTTTCTTTCCCGCTGTTACTGCAGCACCGGTGCATGTGCCACAGCGTTGGTGATCGGTCTATGTGGAATGAATTGGAAATTGGGTAGATGGCCAGTCTGCTAATGACTATGTCATCATTGTCTAGCCATGTGCGGTGTGTCCTCCTCTTGGTCTTATCCAGTCAATCATTTTCTCCAGACATTAGGTAAGAATGTTTTAAAGGACATGTTTAGCCATTTGCAGATGCTGCCGTGAAGGCTTCAGACCAGAAGCTGATCTATTGGATGAGAGAATGGACAATTGTCTACCTTGACCAATAGAGGAGTCTCCTCGAAGGAGCTGGCTTGGCGCAGGAGTACACGAGAAGGCCTGCACTCTGCACCACGAAGCTCAGAGAAGCCAGCAGCCATGGAACATGTGCGCATGCCTCAGAGGTTTTAAATCAACAGTGAGTTCAACAGGAGGCAACCGTGAGGTTTGCCTGTGAAAGACTGATGTGAATTTGCATTGCCTTCTGCTGTCACTGCCGTGGAGTTCGTTCTCCCTCAGAGACTGGCTCTACTGTTGATGTGGGCAAATGGGAGGAGCTTGGCAGGGAAATGGGAAGGGATCTGAGAACCATCTCTTGAGAGAAACTGTGGAGCCCTGTGGCTCCTTCAGCAACGAGAAGAAGCTTCTTTCTTGTGTTGTGTTTTAGGACTTTGAGAACTAGTTGGTGTGTGTGTGTGTGTGTGTGTGTGTGTGTGTGTGTGTGTGTGTGTGTTGGGAGCTGGGGGGTAATGGTTAGGATGTGGGAGAAGGACATTAAGGCCCCAAACTAACAGCCAGATCCAGCAGAGAAGATTTAAATCTGAGAGAAAACTCTCCCTCTTTCAGCCCACTTCGAAAATCAGGAGGCCTTTCAGTCATCTTCGGGCACATTTCCCAAAGCGCGAAGAGAGGGAAGCCTTCTTTGTCCCAGCACGGTGAGAAGTGCTTTACACACACGAGTGAGGCCTCTTCACTCGGCAGTCACATCTCTTCTCACGTGGCAGATATCACTTGCAGCAGTGGGATGGCATAAGTGCATGTCATCCTCAAAACAACTCAACTGTCCTTCGTTCTTAGAGAAGGAAGCAGGCTCACTGAAAAGGTGTCATGGCCACAAGGGAGGGAATAGCAAGACCAGGGGGCTGGTTCCAAAACCGAGTCATGATCACCGAGGGATCACTCATGATCACTATCCCCACGTGGACCTTCTTGGTGCTCCCAAATTTCTGGGTGCTATGTTTAAACCATTCATAATTTGATGTCATTCTCCTATCCAATCGTCTATTCCTCCTTGAAGTATTCTCTTTATATTGTAGCCCTAGTCAACCAATTAACTATCCCATCCCAACCAATCTTACCAACCCCATTCCACCTCTGTGTCTGTGTACACTTTCCTGGCCTTTGATGCCCTTAGTCCCCTTCCTGTTCATGAGAAATTTAAGCCTCCTCCCTGGCCAAGCTCATGTGCTGCCCCCATCGCAGAACCATGCTTTCCTCTCCCACCTCTGTGCTCTAAGGAGCACCTCCGTCTGTTACCATCAAGGCAAAGATCCCCGTCATCTACTTCTTTCTTTCTCCTTCCTTCCTACATACCTTCCTACCCAGCTATCTCCCTACCCACCTACCAGCCTATGATCACCAGCACCATCGCTCTCTCTCTAATTTCCTATCTATTGTTTATGTCTCTCCCTATCATAGACAAAAGATGACACTCTTTTTTTTTTCTCATATCACTGGCTAGTCAATGGTTATTACAGAGCTTGGTATAAAATAGGGTTTCTTTCTTTTCTTTTTTAGTAATGAATAAATGAATGAAAATGGCCGTCCTTTCATTTAGTAGTTGTGAGGTTCTGCATTGTATTAGTTCTCTTTGCGAGATGCTTCTGAGCCAACTTGATGACAAACCCCTAAAACACAAGGCTCAGAGAATATTGTCTTCATTTTAGCATCAGAGTTCCAACACATAGAAAGTACTTGTTTACTTGCCTTGAAATGACCTCACAGTTCTTTCAGCCATCGTGCTGCGATGTATTTGAATGTTTCTGAGCTACCAACAAGTGTTTGAAAATGCATGTTTTTTTTGTCACCTCCCGTGGGAGCCTTGGTACCATGGCAACCAAATTGGTTTGATTTGGAAGTATGTCCTGGGAGCTGACGGCTTTTCCTTCTACCTGCTGCTATAAAAGCCATGTGCTCAGACACTTTGCACAAAAACCTGTTGTTTCGATCTGAGTGGGTTTCAAAAGGTAGGGAGAGTCCTTCTTTCTGTACCCTCGGACGTGTTCTCCACCTGGCCTGCCCCACCTCCACCTCTCACCTTGTTACTGATGAGTTATTTTGAGCTCTGTAATCATGGTGTCAGAACATCAACAGTGATGAGTCCCTTGGCGCCTCTCTTGGCTCGGAACGCCAAAGTCCAGAACGCCAAGGCCAGATGTGCTGTGACAAGCAGCTGTCAAGCGGTGCTCTTCCAGACTGGCCACAGCTGGCTCCAAGGAGTGCTGATTCTCAGTCCGTGGTTGTGCTTCTCATCTTTCACGTAGGCAATCACTATTGTGTCCTGGATGCAAAATACATTGATTGGACCTGTTCTAGGTACCCAGTTTTCCATTTCCCAGCTGAGCATTTTATGGGAATTGGCATGCTAGCTTGTTGGCAGCTTTGCTGCAGAACAAGCAAGGCTGTGAGCCAGGCTGGAGAAAGGCGGTAACAGCGCACAGAGGAGCTGGAAGCAGAGCATCAGGGAAGGCTGGGGTCCAGGCAATTTTGGGCAATGGGAAAAAGAGCACGCAGAAGCAAGGCAACTGATAGCAAGAACGGCAGCTGTGAGAGGCAGACTGTGATCATAATATGACACATATCAGGTAGACACAAGTCAGGACTTTTGATTCTGTTTTGTCCCATCTGTCATCCCCAAGATCTTAGAAGGTGCTCAGTAAATATGTGATGAAGGAAGGAGCCTGGGTCAGAGGCTTGCTTTCATTTTGTTTCTGTTGTAACTTATAGTTCAGCAAAAAGATTCACTTGTACTGTATCACGAGATCCTTATAACTATTCCTTAAAGGAATATCTTTTTCTGTCAGGAGAACCCTGGTAGCCATGTTTCAGGGCTTAGCTGATACTTGAGGGGTTGATCACTTGAACCCACCTGCCCCCCTTTGTGGGAGAAAGATGTGACAGTTTGATTCCTTCAAGACTAGTCTTGAAAGCCCTATGGGACAGTTCTGCTCAGTTTCTGTAAGGTCAATGTGAAACAGAACGAACTCAACAGCAACGTTTGGTCATGGGTTTATTATCCGGTTTTAGAAATGAGATGACAGGCATGGAGGTAAGGGACTGGCCACTCAATGAGAAAGTGGCAGTGCTTCAAGTCCGGATAACCTGACATCACTTGGAGTTGTCTCTCAATCAACAAGATGCCAAGGGCAGGGGAAGTCTGTAGCTGGAGACTGACTGCAGCCAAACAGGAAGACTCACATCCTTTTTCTGGGGCCCATTGAGTTAGTCCCCAATGAGAGCATCACCGGCTCAAATACAGCAACTACTTGGGCGTTTCGGCTATTGCCAGCAGAGCCCAGGTTCCAGATTTCCCTCTGTGAGTACCCAGTCTGCTGTGAGATAGGGGAGGGGGGGGGGGCGTACACTGAGGGCTGGAGAGCTGAATCAGCAGTCCCAGCTGGCTCTTCTGGAGTCCTCTTGAGCTCCAGCCAGTTGGTTTATTGGATGTTTTAGCCAAGATGCTGAGGTCTTAGGAGGTCTCCAATGGAAGCTTATTCATCTCATTTAACTAGGCATTTGCTTTGTGACTGGGGCCTCCTTTGCAAATGACAGTGTACATTGGTTGATGACATCATGTGGCAGGCACTGTACTAATTCCCATACATTCAGTCCTTATGATAATGCAGTGACATAGATAAAGTTGCTATTTCCAATTGATAGACAGAAAACTTAGCCTTTGCTAGTGTCAATTCCCAACTGAGGAAGCACTGACAGCGCTGAGCTTCAATGTACACAAAGTTAAAATAGTTAAAAGGTTCCAGACATTGAAAGCTCCTCTCGTCCATGAAAGACTTGGTTTTTCACAGTCTCTGAGTTGGTATCTACTCAATGACCATGAAGTTGGTTTGGGATGCTCCAAACCTTCCCTGGCATTCTCCCTCCTCTGGAAGACTCACGCAGGAACCCGGTGCACCCCTCCTCTTCTTTAAACCATGTTTTGGAGCATCGGGAGTTCAGATAGAAATATCATCTTCTGTGCAGGGGTTCCAGCTTGATTACCAAGCAACAAATCCCATGCACAGACCTGTGTGTTACCATGCTGCGGCTTCCACGGAGCTTTCAGAATACGACGAACTAAAGAGCACCTGCGTGGTGACTCACTTCTGAAAATCAGCCTGCGAAAAACCAGGGGATGATAATGACTCAATCCCCCAGCCAGTCATGGGGAAGGTACAGGCCTGGGCATTATTTTGTGCTGCCCTACAAACGATGGTCACGAGACAGGAGCTGACTCCACAGCAGCTGACAGGAGCACATACTTGTAGTTGCTTTCTGCCTGCAAGACACCCTCCTGTTGTCTCCTTTCACCCTACAGACGTGTTCAGGTTTCAACCTCCTCGTGAATATTCTCGGCCTTCATCAGCACTGCAAGAGTTTTGATTTTGTGCAAACAAAAACACTCATATGCTCCTCGTGATCTCTGTGTTCGAGTTGACAACTGAGCTCAACAGCACATCCCTTATAGGTCCAGAGCACATCTCATTCTTCTCCGGTGGCTCCTGTCAGTGAAGGAGCTAGGTTTATATGGATTAGTTTCTCTGGAATTTACCAATAGGCATCTACAAATGACTGATTGTGGGAATCTTAGTTTGTCAACTTCTGCCCCACATCTTATGTGCTTTTCTTTTATTATTATTAATTATTATTATTATTATTAATTTTGAGCAGTTTTATTGGCACATAACTTACATATCTATAATTGAGTAGTTCAATTATTCAGTCATACCAAGGGGAATTGTACAATCACCACCTCATCTATCTTAGAGCACCCCTCCCACCCCCAGTTAAATTACCATTAAAGTTAATCATGTACTCATGTCCCTCCATATTTCCACTTTGCTTTTCTACCTTTCCGGGAGCCCAGGTGGCATCATGGGTTGTAAGCTGGGCAGCTAATGGCCTGGTCAGCAGTTTGAAACCACCAGCTGTGCAGAGGGTAAAAGATGAGGCTTTCTTCTCTTGTAAGGAGAGTCTTAAAACCCCACGGAGCAGTTTGATCCTGCTTTATGTGGTCGTCAAGAAGGGAGTTGGCTGGATGGTGGTGAGAGTTGGTTTTGACCCTTTGCATGTAATTTCCAGAGCAGATCCGGATTATATTACATCTTGATTCCTCACTTCTATCTACTTCCAACAGTTACCTTCTTACCTTCTTTGAACCATATAACCGTATCTCTCAAACAGGTTGAGTCATGCCTTCATCTAGGTGTTTGTAGCAGCTAAATGAAATATATATAAATGATCAGAGTGGGTGATCAAGCGAATAAAAAAGCAGTTAGGAAACATAGCAGCTGCTGCTCATACACCACTGTGTGAAAGCTCAGCGCTTGCTTCTAGACATTTTTCTGACATTGATGTACCAGCACCTTGTTCGGTGGTCCAGCACAAATTGCAAAGAGGAGGGTTGAAATCTGTGTATGATATGTTTAGTTACCAGGAAGGGCAGGGAAGGCTATCAACGGGCTGTATCCTAATGCAGACCTGAAACAATTCCATTGCTCCTTTCTCATTGCAGCAAAGTGATGGTGAAGCGCATGACGGCTGATAAGAGAGCTGGGGGTGAAAATCCCATCAGTGACTCAGCAGAAGAAAGACCTGGCAACTTGCTCCAGTAAAGACAGCAGCCAAATTTACCCCCCCCCCCCCCCCCCGGGTCCATCCTCGGCCATCACATGGGTTATTGTGAAATAGAATCACCTCAGCAGCATTCAACTACAATGTCCTGGCATTGAATGAATGAAGCTGAGGGCTGTCAAAAGGGGTGAACACAGAGAGGAGACAGGCAGCACATGAATTGGTCATAGGACCAGGGTAACGTCCTGACATTGCCCATGAGGGATGGGAGGCAGGCAATTCTGGGAACTGTGCCTTTCAGGACTGTGCATCCACCTCTGTGAGTTAAGGCACACTATGCTCATATTGATGGGCCCCTGCCACTTTCAGAGCAGAGGATATCCTAAAATGCCCGATTGACTTAATTTTTAAGCAGCTTGGTATGTGAGGCTGAAAACATGTCGTTTTCATTAAAAAATAGCTGAGCGTTCTGACATTGCAACCTTTAAAATACAATATACATCTCCAAGGGACT
Organism: Nesogale talazaci; assembly: GCA_004026705.1. Taxonomy (NCBI): domain Eukaryota; kingdom Metazoa; phylum Chordata; class Mammalia; order Afrosoricida; family Tenrecidae; genus Nesogale; species Nesogale talazaci. Next base: position 20,203 of record PVJH01015819.1, read on the forward strand.
GAACAAAAAGCTATTTCATCACTTGAGATTTGGTCCTATGCAATACCAATCCTGAGTCCCCAAACTAAGAGTTTAAACCCTGACTCATGCCTTTTCCTCAAGAGCTGCCAACACTTGTACTATTTTATAAAAGCACTGGGCAAATAAAGAGGAAGGTAAAAGCAATTTTTAATGTGCTGCTGTAGGAATACAAGATAAGAGGCCAGCAACTTTAAAGGATAATTGAAACTTACAGATAATTAAAGAAAGAGGACCTTATTTTATCAGCTGGTTTAAACCACCTTCCTTACCATCCCATGAATCCAGGGTTCTGGCTAGCAGAAAAGACAATTGGCTGGTTTTAATTTGACATCCAATTGGAGTAATCAGTCATGAACTGTGGTAAACATTGCTAACTAGAAGGAGGGAGAGCAGTAGGAAAGTTTTGTAAAAAGGGAAAAAAAAGATCTCAGTTTGAGATAGTCCTCAACCTATGAATGAGTGTTTGGTCTAGGTGCAACCATCCTTTCGTCAGTTGCCTCCTGTGGTGCCCTAATCTAGTCAATCAATCTCTGTGTCTCTAACACACGTGCACACACACACACACACACACACACACACACACACTCACTCACTCACTCCCTCTTTTCATCCCTCCCTCCACCACCTCCCTGCCTTCTTTGTGTTCAGCACTCTATCCCTGGAGTAATTGCATCAAGAAATATTTCTCAACTTGCCTGATCAGACAGGCCCCCTGGGGAGAGCTGAAAGTGATCTGAATTGAATCCCATTGGGGTTCAAAAGAATCCTCTTTCAACAGTACGTGATTCCAGCCACAGGAAAAAATGTGTTTGCAATGGTAATGAAATGGCCCTGCTGTAATTGAGAGCCAGTGAACTCTATTGTGTTACAAATGCAATGATTGGAAATGTAATTGTGATAGCATGTATCACAGGCATTTGGATGCCTCTGGGGGCCTCCAGGACACACAGCAGCTGCATTTGGCTGCTCTGTGTTCCAAAGTGGCAAATCAGAGCTTGCAACTTGATGGATGCCTCATATTTTAACCACTCGTCCTCAAAGGCTATATTGACTTCTTCAAAATGACCATGAATATTATGATTACTAGTATAACCTTTAAAAATTTTTATTTAAGAGGTAGTTTATTAAACATGTACTGAAAGCAAGTACTAGTTTGTGGAGCAGCCCCAGCCCTTAGAGTTAGATGGAGTCATGTTTGAGACATGGCTTTTCTACTTTTAGACTAAGTGAATAAGTTGCAAAGTTCCTCTAACTCTGTTCCTCATCTATAAACTGGGAAAAGAATATAGACCTTAGAGGCTGTCCTATATTTTTAAGAGAGGGACTGTATAAATAACACTGGGCAAACTGCTTTGAACCATGGTAAGCACTCTAGAAATCACAATTGTTGTTGTTGACCTCACTCATCGGGGACTCATCGAGGTGAGATTGATTCTGAAGCTGGAAAAACTCGTGGGCATGTCCAATCATTGGAAAAAGAGCTTTGACAGCATCCTATGAAGTGTTCAGATGCTAACTCAAAGGCCCCTGATTTGAACTCACCGGCCTGCCTGTGCACTGGGGTAGGATGCGGCAACCTGCTTCTGTAGAGTTTACTCACCTTGGAACCTTGGAAATCCATTGAGACTGAGCTCCTCTCTTCTGAAGGCTTACCATGAAATCCACTTGGTGACACTTCTTGAGATCATCAGGAAGGACTGGAATCTGAGATGGATGAAAACAGGACGTGGTGGCATGTCTTTGGTAATTCCTGAAAGGAGCAAACCAGTCAGAGCAGTGAGAGGTGGTGCTGAGTGCTGAGTGCTGAGTGGAACCAGACCGGGAAGTTGCAAATCCCCTACTCAAACACAGGAGTCTTGTGAGTCCCTCCTTAAATAGAGCTCAGCAGGATCGACTCAGCGGTGTTAGAGCACCATCCATGCTTGGGGAACAAGTCCACATGTGAGGCCACTTTATTATTTTTTAAAATTTAAATATAATTTTCAGGAAGTAAAATGCACAGATTATAAGCTTGATGGGTTTTGACTGTTGTAAGAACAGGTGTAATCACCAGTCTGTTTAATGGTTAGTAGAAATATTGCATTTTGTACTAATTCAATTTTTCCATGAGCTTTTAGAAGACCACCCGCATAAAACATTTCCATCAACTTGGGAAATTCTCTTTGGCCTCTTTTCTGTGAATCTTCCTTCTCCACTCACAGGGACAACCATTCCTCTCTAATACCATGGTTCTCTCTGGTGTTTAAGATAGATGGAATTCTATGCATATTGATGTGTCTGCCTTCAGTCTAATGTTCTTTTAGATCACTCCAGCATTGGGAATATCGGGAGTTTACACCTTTCTATTATGCCTTTATACGAATCCCCCAAATCTGTTCATCCATTTCCCTCTGATGCACTAGTGGAGTTCTTACATCAGAACAAACCTACGACTGTACATTCTTGAGTCAGTGTGTTTGTGGACATATGGTTTCTTTTTCATGAGTTATCTGGAGGGTGATGGCTCCACATGGAGACAAGAGGGCCAGGTCTTTATGTCTACTTTTGTCACATTCTGGGATGAGGGCTGCCATTGAGAATGGAGGGCTGCCTTGTGGGAAGCAGATTCAGGAGTGGAGGGGGAAGCCAGGAAACATGCAGCTGGGAGTCATCAACATCCACACCTGCAGCTGGGGGATGTGAGCCTTGGGGTTAAGAGGGAAGCCCAGCTGGTCCACCACAGTATTGACTACAATTGCCTAGGAAATTTTCTCCAAACCCATGGCCATGCTTTTGCCTACAAATTTTATGATTTTGACTTTGACAGTTGGGTCTCTGATCCATCTCATATTTATTTTTTGGATGAGTTAGATAAGACTTGAATTCATGAACACAACTTGAGTGCAAATATCCTATTATTCCAGCCATATTTGTCGAAAGGGTTTTCTTATTATTATTAAATTGTCTCGGTATTTTTATTGAAAATCAATTGATCACATATGTGCGGGTCTGTTTGTGGACTCTCAAATCTGTGTTTCACTGATCTATTTTTCTGTCCTTACATAGGGCAATGCTTTGAAAGAAATCAGGCAGAAGGAGTGTCACACTTTTAAGCCTGGAAGGTGACTTTTTAGTTTGGGGAACCACGGAAAGTGACATGTGGCAGGCAGGTTCATGTAGGCAGGTTCATTTGGACCTGATCATGAATGGTGGTTATTGGAGGGCAACAGTGGTTCATGGGTAGGATTCTTGTCTTTTCTATGAAATACCTGGTTCAGCTCATGTGCCTCACTCATTAACTTCACCCCAAGCTGCCATTCTCCTGTCTTTTAGGATTTACATCTTGCTATGAAACTGAACAGGTTTCCAGCAGAATTTCTAGACTCAGGATTAGAAAGCCTGGTGACCAACTTCTGAAAATCAACTAATGAAAACTCTGTTGATCACCATGCTGTTTAAGTACATGAATTCTTGGACTAGATTTCTGCAAGTTCAAGCCCAGCTTTGCCCCTTAACTAATTGGATGACTTTAAACATGTCACCTGAATTTCCTGGTGCTTCAGATTCCTTATCTGTAAAATTCAACTGATTATAATTCTTCAGAAAGTTGCTGTGAGAAAAAAAAAGTTTCTGTGAGAATTAGAAGAATCAACATGCATATAACATCAGCAGATTACTTGACATAGAGTGAGAATGTGTGTTTAATAATGAATAGTTATTATCATCCACTACTTGTCCATTAATTTGTCCTACTGTAGTGGCTTGTGTGTTGCTGGAATCTCTGTCACCTGTATTTTACTGAGTGAACACATTTCAGTGAAACTTACAGACTCAGAACAGACTCCAAAGAAAGAACAGGCTGCCCACTTCTCAGAGGTTAATTACAGGAAGCTTTATGCATAGTAGTGAAACATTGTTACATATAGTAGTGGGAAGATAAGTTCCTCAAGTTGAAAGGCACTCAAAATACGACTGGGGAAGAGATGTTTCCTCAAGGTGAAGTTGACCTTAAATGTGTGGATGAATCTTCCTTTTCTAATGGGGCACGACTCAAAATTAGAAGAAACCACTCCAAACATCCATGAAGAACTTGAACATGGAATATACAAAGTATGAATCTAGGAAAATAGGAAATCAATAAAAATGAAATGAACCTTGAAGCTTCCTCACCAGCCTCCCTCCCACCCCCCCACCACTATTATGACTCCAGTGCTGCTTCTCACTTCATACTAGACTGCAACATGTGCACAGGTACAGATAAGAGATAAAAAGCTCTACACACACAGAATTCAGAAACCGAGTGGGACTAGCAATATCTGAAGGTTAGGGGGGAGCAGAGGAGAGTAGGGGAGGAAGAGGGAACTGATCACATTGATCAACACGTACTCATACATCCCCTCTCCAGGGGGAAGAACATCAAACCATGGGAGAAGGGAGACAGCAGTTGCTGTGAGATATAAAAATAATCATTTATAATCTATCAAGGGGTCTTGAAGGTAGAGAAAGGGAGGGAAAAAAGAGGAGCAAATACCAAGGGTTCAATAGAAAGTAAATGTCTAGAAAAGAACAATGGCAACATATGTACAAATATGCCTGATATAATTTATGTATGGATTGTAATAAGAGTTGTAAGAGCCCCCAATAAAATTATCTTTTAATAGTAATAAAAAAACTGTCACTAATTATAAGGGACAGTATGTGTATATAAAGAGCACCCTAAAAGACTTTAATTTTATCCAAAATAAGCTACTCAAAAATAATATATGTGGAAAAATGAAGTAGAGTACATAAAGATTGATATTTTAGACATTATTGAGCTCAAATATACTGATAGTGGCCATCTTGAATCAGTCAATCATATACTATGCCAGAAATTCAAGAGGAATTATGTTATATTCATTGTCAAAAAGAACATTTCAAGACCTATCTTTAAAAACAATGTAGTCTGTCCTAGGAAAATATCTATATACCTACAAAGAAGTTCAATTAATTCAAATTTATGTGCCAACACCAAAGCTAGTGCAGAATAAATTCAAGAATTCTACCAATACTTCCATCTGAAATTGATCAAACATGTATTGAAATTACATTGATAATTATGGGTCATTGGAAAGTGAAAATTGGAAACAAAGAGAAAGTAACAGTGGTTGGAAAATATGGCCTTGGTGATAGAAATGGAGGTGAAGAGCTAATGATTTTTGCAAGAGCGACAACCTCTTTATTTCAAATACCTTTTGTTTCAACAACATAAACAAAAGCTACATGTGGGAATTTGCCAGATGGAATACACAGGAATCAAATTGACTATTTCCATGGGAAGAGATAATAGAAAAGCTGAATATTAGTAGCCAAAATGGAGTCAGGAGCCAACTAGAAAAAGTCATCAATTTCTCATATGTAAATTCAGGTTGAAGTTGAAGAAAAGTGAAACAAATCCATGAGAGCCAAATACAATCTTGACTGTATTCCACATGAATTTCAGTAACATCTCAAAAACAGATTTGATACATTGAACACGATCCAATAAGCTGAGGGGTGACAACAAGAACATCATACATGAAGAAAGAAAATGTAATTCAAAAGACAGAAGATAAAGAAAAAAATCCAACAGGACGTTCTGAAACTTGCTCTAGAGCATTGAATAGCTAAAACAATGAAATAAATGATGAGATAAAAGAGCTACACAGAAAATTTCAAAAAGAAGCTTGAAAAGATAGCAAAGTGTTGGCAGAAAAAATAATTAAAAAAAAAGAAAAAATAGTAAAGTGTCATAATGAACTATGCAAAGAACTGGCTCATTAGAAAGCCAAAAAACAAAACAAACAAACAAGCAATGAAAAACCACATTCCGCATCTTTCAACCTGAAAATATTGAAGACAATCCTCAAATTGTAATTGGCTATGGGCAAACTATTCAATGATGCAGGAATCAGCAAAAGACAATGGGATAGTACTGTATCAAAAAGAACCAGTTGATATTCAGTCATTTCAAGAGGTAGCATATGATCAAGAAGCAGTGGTACCAAAGAAACTAATCCAAGCTACGCCAAAGCATTACTGAAAAGCAAGTCTGAAGAAATTGACAGATACCAATGGAAATCTTTCAACAAACCGAAAATCATTGGAAACACTGATTTGTTCTATACCAAGACATTTGGAAGAAAGCTGTGTAACAAGTTGCCTGGAAGAGATCATTATTTGTGTCAATTCTAAAGAAAGGTGGTGATCCAACAGAATGAGAACATTTCTGAACATTATAATTAATATAGTGTGCAGGCAAACTTTTGCTTAAGGTAATTCATAAAGCATTGAAGTAGTACATCAACAGGGAACTGCCAGAAATTCAAGCTAGATTCTGAAGAGAAGGTGGCAGGAGCCATATCATTACTGGTATCAGATAGATCCTAGCTTAAATCAGAGAATATCAGAAAGATGTTTCCTTGTGTTTTATTGACTGTGCAGAAGCATTAGTATGTGGATCATAATAAAAGATGGATAACATTCAAAAGAATGGGACTTCCAAAATACTTCATTGTGTTCATGAGGACCAATAGGTAGGCATTAACAGAGCAAAGGAATGCTGTATCATTGAAAGGTCAGGAAAGGTGTTTATCGGGGTATCTTTTGACCAAATTTATTCAATCTGTAGGTTGACCAAATAATCTGAGAAGATGAGCCATGTGGACATGAATGTGGCCTCAGTACTGGAAGAAGACTCACCATCAACCTGCAATATGCAGATGGCACAACCATGCTTGCCGATGTGAGGAGGAATTGAAGGACTTGCTGATGAAGATCAAGGACCATATGCAGCCTTCAGTGTAGATTACATACTCACTATAGAGAAAATCAAGATCTTCACAACCCAACCAATAGACAACATCATAACAAACTGGAGAAAATAAAAAAATCAAGGGTGTTATTATTCTTGGATCCATAATCAATGGTCTTGGATACAATGCCAAGAAATCCAAGGACAGATTGTATTGGGCAAATCTACTTCCACAAGACTTCTTTAAAGTGCTGATTAGAAAGAACGTCCCTTTGAGGGCTAAGGTGTATCTGACCCAGCCATGGTATTTTCAGTGGTCTCATTTACACATGAAAGCTGGATAATGAATAAGAGAGATTGCAGAAGAATTGATGCATTTGAATTATGATGTTGGTGAAGGATAATGAAAGTATCATTGACTGCCTAAAGAGCAAACAAATCTGTCTCGGAAGAAGTATAGCCAGAATGCTTAGAGGAGACTATAAAGAAATTTTGTCTTATGTACTTTGGACATATTATCAGAAGAGACTTACCTCTGGATAATGACATAATTCTTGGTAAAGAAGGCAAGAGAAAAAGAGGAAGACTGTCAAGGAGATGAATTGATACAGTCGCTGTAATAATGGGCTAAACTGGAATAAAGATTGTGAGGATGGCCCAGAACTTGGCATGTTTCATTCTTCTATGCTTGGATAGCTTTGAGTCAAAACTGACTCGATGACACTTAAAAGTAACAGTTGTTGTCATGTATAGCCTTGGAATGTACAGTCATAAACATCATTTGAATGAGTTGAGTTTAGTGAGGAAAGAGACAGTTTTCAAGAACAGAGAACCAGTCGGTTCCCTCCAACTTTATATAACACTCTTCTTCCAAAGATTCTGGAAACTTCAGGACATCAGGCTTGAAACAGCTCCATTTCCCTTCTGTCCATGTCTGAAGTTACACCACTTGAAATTTATAGGATTGCTTACTTTAAGAGATGTAATCAAGTGGACAGAGGTCACACATGCAGAACTTTTGTGAGGATTTCCAGTATTAAATAGAATTAAGCATTTAACTTCTTTTTGACAGAGGTTAAAGTGGTTGTTGAGATCTTGGCAAATGAGAGAAGACCTAAGATTTCTTTGTGGAATAAACCAGAAAGGTGTTTGGGTGCTGAATATTTGTCTGACTTACCAAAAGTTACTATTATAATAGAAAATAGCTTGAAAAGTATATTCTAGTACTACCTTTAATCCAACTGGAAGACAAGTGTGACTTAGCAAATGTTGTCTTTTGCTAATCTCTGCACATTAATTTCTCCTCCCTATAAACATGGAGACAATCACAGCATATTCTAATATTCTTATGACCAGGAAAGAAAAATAGGGAGTACAAGCAATTCACAGAGTTGGTCAGTAGATAAAACCAGAGAAATGCTTGGGCATACATGAAAAATCATTATGGTTTTCATGAATTCTAAATGTTTTTGATATCATGTTCCATAATAAGAGTGGAAGTAATATGTGGCTATTGAAATCATGTGGATCTTCCTTATTATTTAGACTCTAGAAGGGTTGGGAGGGCAATGGTAGGGGATGTGGGACAGAGTAGACCCTGTATTGCTTCTCATTTCTTGTCCTTTTGCCTTGGTCATTATTCTACTAGCAGAGTCCATTTGATTTCAGCTTAAACCATTCTGCCAACTTGGATTCCATCAATCCTGTTTGTTTTCTACCCAATTGGAAGTGAATAATGGAAGCCCATAAGTCAAGATTTGTGTATGTGAGCTTGAATAATTCAACTCTGATCCAGGACCACAATTGGTGACACCTCTCCCAAAATGGGTTGTAAAGGAGTGCCTGGAGCCTCAGGCTTATCAAAGGGTACTGAACAGAGAGCTAGTTCTTAAAGGCTGGGGTTGGATTGGGGATAGGGTGGTTCAGTAAGTGCCTATTACCCGCTGCAGGGAAACCATTACAACATTCTATTTTAGAACACTTTCTGGCAGGGAACATTTATCTTTGAGTGACTTCGAAAGTTGTTTTAGCCACAGGGAAGGCTGAACTAGAGATGACAGAGCGATTAACTACTAGGGTTATAAGTACTCTAGAATTTTCCCTGGAGAGGACTAAAGATAGCTAGTCTCCCGTGCTGTACTTATTATCAGAATACCAAGGGAGACAACCCACCCTTGAGCTTCATTCATCTTAAAAAATATTGTCAGCCATTTTTACATGTGTTGCCAGGCCATGCTCTGAGTAGTTGGTATAGACTGTATGGTATTATTCTAATATGTAGGGCAATCTCCTGGGCCCACGAAACAGCACAAGGATACTTAAACCCAGCATTATAGAGTGATCCCAAAGTTTCTTAACCTGCGTGTGTACACGGATGTTCATAGCAGATTTACTCATAATAACTGAAAAGTAGAAATAACCTAAATGTCCATTAACAGAGGAATGGATAAACAAAATATGGTATACACCTAGAATGAAATACTACTCAGCTATCACGAATAATGAGGCTCTGATGCACACAAAAGCAGAAATTGAACATTGAAAACATTATGGTAAATAAAAGCAGTCTATCACAAAAATATCTTTAGCCTGCAGAACTACTCTCAGGTTTGCCTGTCTTGGTCACTATAATGACAAAGAAGTCATCACAACAAGCCATCTGACCCAGCCAAGACTTTTGGAAGGACGTGACCTACATATAATTTATCAAACAAGTGTTATTTGTCATTAATGGTTTTGAGTATTAGGATGGAACTTCATCACCTTATAAAGATAAAAAAATTCCTAAATTATGTTAAACCTCCAGTTTTTTGTTATCCATATTATCAGCTCAGTTTTCCTAAAGCTCCAGATTGACAAGTGTCTTGAATTCATAGATCCATAAAGGCTTGCTACCACCTACAAAAACAGGTCCAAGTTTCTTAGCTGAGTATCATCTGGTTCCATCATATCCACTATCTTCCTGTCCATCTATGCTTATTTAAGGGGACACATCTCTGAAATGCCTAAGGCTCCATATGTTTTAATGAGTAAGAACTGCAGTGTGAGGGGATTTGTTCAAGGTTATCCTGGCAATTAGCTGGAGAAGTTCTCGAATGGGGGCTTTGTGAGCTCAGATGTTTGTATGTGTGCACTGCTTTGTCACCCACGTCAGAACAATGGCTGCTCAGTGAATTTGTATGGAAGTAACTAGACCCAGAACTCAGAGTCCCAGTTCAGTCCTCTTTCTGCTTGCTTGTTCCTCTATATTAGAAGTCCTTAGGATATAAATGTTCAACCAAAGGACAAGTTATACTTAACTGTGAATGTGACCATAAATGTTCTGTAAATATGCTCTCCCTAGAAACGATTTAACCAACCCCTACTCATAACAAATCCTTCATCACAATCTCTTTCACTTTCTGCATATAGATCAATGAAAAGACTTGGAGTCTGTAATTATGCTGAAGGTTTGGGAAGAACTGAACTACACTCGACTTAGCTGCAAATTCAACTTAACCCTTTCAAGAGAGATTTATTTTTGGCTTGGAGGGTTTTTTCTTTGGGGGGGGGAAGCCATGTCTTTTGAGTAATAGAGGATATTTTAAGTGAATTAAAGATTTGCTAGTGGGACACATATGTCCCACAGGAGTCACATACTTGAGTGGGATGAGACACTTTTCTTCAGATGCATACAGGTCTCCACCAGATGGCAGCAGGCACTAAAAGTGGGATAGCAGACTCCCATGACACTCTAGAGGCAAAAACAAAACAAAACAAAACACTGTAAGTGGTCACTTTGGGCCCATGGTGGGCCATGCTGTAGAGTGTAGTACAGATTTTCATTCATACTCTTATAAGCTTTATTCTACCTTCTTATTATTCTAGCAAATCTTCCCCCCACCCCACAGTTTTTTGGGCATATAATTCACCTAGAACAAGTCTTGATTATTTCATATCACTTATTCCTGTTTCTATCCATCTGCTGTTCTGAGGGCTGGTGGTAGGCAAAATGATTATTCCCAGAACCCAGAGAGCCCTGGGTCCCATTGGTCATGTAGGAACTGGTTTTATTTGTACTTCGGGAATTGCCTGTTCAAACTTCTGCTACGCAGTCTAATTAACCAACATTGTGCCCTCCAGTTTTTTTTTAAGTTTTATTGACATATAATTCACATATCATTTAATTTAATAGTTCAGTTATATTAAGAAGAATTATGCAATCATCACCAAAATCAATTTCAGAACATTTGCTTCTTTTCCCTACTCCTTGGGTAACTCACTGTTCTCACCCCAACCTCGCCTGCAATGACCCTCGGGACTTACTAATCCAGTTACCGCCGCTTTAGATTTACCTTCCCTGGATTTCAAATATGGAAGCTCATACAAAACACAAACTCAAAACAATTATGTGAAGCAAAAACCGAAGAACTTCCATTGAAAAGGAGTTAGAAAATGTTAAAAACCGAAACAAGTTCAAAAGAGATAAGAAAGAAGATAAAATGATGAGTGTTATATTTGAATATCATGACCTGAGCCCTTGCAGCCTTGTGTGGATGCTCTTCCTTTCCAGTGTGCTCTGTGCTCAGGTGCTTGGCGTGTTGCTGTTAAGCGTGGCCATGTCTTGGAGTGTGGTGTTGATTTTCATTCAAAAATCATATAAACTTTATCACATCTTCTTTTTTAACCTAGAAATTCTTGATTGTTTCATGTCGCTTAGTCCTATCTTCTCCCATTGACTGTTTCAAGTGGTGGTGGTAGAAAAAAAATTTATTTCCAGGATTCAAGAAGCAAAGGTTTAGCATAGGCATCAAGCAGTACAGAAGAGAGACATCACAATTAGAAGAAGATTTGAATATTTTGAAAAGACTAGTGAGAGTTGGCCAGACAAAGCAAGGCAGGAAGGCCATTAGCAGCAGATGTTGCCTAGAGGGACAGTGTTTTGGGAATTATAAGTAACTTGATGTGGCTGCAGGGAAGAGTATGTCTGGGAAATGAGGCAAAGTGTGCAGAAAGCCAGAAAATCATTTAAAATCAAACAACATAAATGGCTGTAGAAAGGTACTGGCAAAATAAATGATGGTTTATGCTTAGACTTTCCATTGTAAAAAAGATTGAAGTACCTCTGTATATTCATATGATAAAATTGTCAACAGAAACTACATAAAAAGTATGCGTGTAAAATTGATTCTTTCCTTATAGAAAAATTGTGACAAATGTTGTTAGTGCCTTTGTCTAGGCCCTGACTCAAGACAGCCTCAAGCACAATTGAACAAGAAGCCTTAAATCTACATTTTCATTGGGTAATCTGACCATTGAAACTACTTATGTATTCAAGCAACACAAATTCAAAATATATGTCCAATAGGGTTTTTGGACACCAAGTTCCTTTAATCCTCTGATCATGATTTAACTATGTGGATACTAACTGGTTAGTTTACATTTGATTTTGAAAACATGATTTTATGAAAGTTGAAAGGGGGTCGTGAGAAATGTCCAGAGCTCTATCATAGACAATGGAAGGAAAAGGGCATCTATCAAGTAAAATGTGACAGAGATATATTAGCCTTTTTGTTTTCACCTTGTCTACTTAGATGGTCCAACAAGGTATAAAAAGAAGAAATCTAATCCGTCTGAAAGATAAAGCTAGGTGTTAACTATGTGTTTTACTTCATTCCCCTACATTTTCATCTGTATTTTAGTTTGGCTGTTTTCTAGATGCTACAGCACTCACCATCTCAGTCATGGAAGCAGAGATGCCTTGTGATGAGTTAATAAGTGTTTATCGATTACTTCTGGGTCTCTTGGCTGAATTGAATTAGAACCACGTGAGATCCCTTTGTGCTCAATGGCAACTTCCCCCCTCCCCCTATTTCGCTTTCTTTGTAGAAGTTGGAGAACTATATTTTCTTTGCTAAGCACAGGGACAATAAACATTTTCTTTTTTGTCCCTGTAAATGCTACCATTCTTAATTTCAACTGATGATTTTTAACTGAGTTGACGAGTGACATAGTTCGAGTCTTTTAAAAGATTTTCTGGAGCTGCCTCTACAGCTATAGCTTTTAGATGTAGAGTTAAGAGATTCCTCCATTTAAAAAGTGCCTGCCTACCTTCCTGCATTAAGAACTGCTTCAGAGTACACTGAAATGTGCATCAAAATATTGCCAGTGAGCTGGAATCACAGAACAGAACTGCCCCTTTGGCTTCTGAGACTGTAAACTTTTGCAGGAGCATACAGCCTAGTCGTTCTCCCATGGAACAGCTCAAGCCTCTTATCTCGTGATCAGCAGCTCCGTGCCCAGCCCACTGTGCCACCAGGGACCCTTGAATTGGGAAGACTCAAGTCAAATTCTCTTCCTGTAGGTTCCCATTGCCTTTGGGCAGGAATGACTTGCCTCTACAGAAAATATTCCTACAAAAAGGAGAGGCATAATAAGGACCCTTTCCCCCCTCATTTTCCTCCAAAATTACCTCCCATTATACAATAAAGATGATATTTCTTCCAAAAACACAATTCAAGGCTTTAAAATAACTGGACTCTATGGAGAAATCTTTTATTCTTCCCTTTTCAGGTCAGCTTTTCTCTGCAAGCTGGTAGCATTTCATCTCATTCATTTAGGACTGAAATTCTCTCCCTCTCTCACTCCCTACCTGGCTTGCTTTGGGTTGGCTTAGAGAGCAGGTGGGTCCTCAGACGCTGCCCACCTCTGTTCTGAGCTGCTTCTTGAGTGCACCACCCTTTCCTTCCTTGCTGCTCAGTTTTGTCATAATCACAGGCCATGTCCTAATACAGAACAACATGTAGGGGCCTGGGAGCCATCCTTGTGTGTGCAGTTAAGATTGGGTATTAACGTATCTTAAATTGGAAGTAGGCCATAAACGGATACACTTGATCCAGCTGGAATCATGCCAGCGTGGGTTGCAGTGGTCGCTGCTGAGAAGATAATGAGCAAGAGTGAAGGGCTTCTTTGACAATCATTTGTCAGTGTCTCATTGACTGATTCTCAAACACTGAGAACTGCAGATCACCAGGTGTTTCAGGAAATGCTGAAAAAAAAATGAAAGGAAAAAATAAAGATGAAAAAAACCACCCATTCCCTGACCCCCAAATTAGAAATTAGAAATCAGTTAGAAAATAATGTCGGGACTACAGATTTGTGCAACCTGGGGAAAAAGAAAAGGATGTGCCAGAGGACCACCCCACAAGGTCCAGAAACAGAAAAGACAGGGGAGAAGATTGTCAAGGAAATATTTTAATAGAGAATGCCTTAGAGCTGAAGCTCAAGAATGCCCAGCACAAGTTAGCAAAATGTGAATGACAGCCCAATGCACTGCTCGTGGGCATTCTGAAGTTCTAGAATAAATAAAGCTCACTTTTGTGACCTTCTTGAAGAGAAGCTACATAGACACACAGTTGCCACAGAAAAACAAAACCAAAAACAATAAGGATGACCAATGGAGAAAGAGATTCCACATATCAATGCGCTCCCGGATTCTTTACTTCACCTGGATAATGTTACCAAGGTGACACAAGCATGACAAACAAAAAGCAAATAGAAACTCTGGGAAAAATTTAAAATCTGCACAGACCATAAACACAAAGGAGCTTCAACAAGCAATTGGGAAAATTCCTATTGTCTTAAAATCCATTCTTATTTTATACCGTACTATTTGGCTCTTAGACTTAACAACACGAGTAATTTTAGGGCTGTCATTATGTAGACACTGTTTATTGATTTCAGCTTTTCGAATTTATCTATAACAAAACCATGGAAGAGAATTGTGGATTCAGAATGGCAAGCTGTACACTGTAAAAGTCCTAGTGTGAACAAAGTTTAGAGTTGGAATTGAGGAGACAAAGAGGATACTAAGGGTATTCATAATACTTTATTCTTAGAAAGCAAGAAGGCAAAATTCTTATGCTCATTAGTATTAGTGCCCCATTCTCCCAAACCTCCCCTGTCATAACCATAAGAAACTATTAATTCATTTGCTGTCTCTATAGATTTACCTATTCCAGGTTTCATATAAAGAAAAACACAAAAATCAGAAACAGCAAAAAACACTCCAACAAAATAAAGTAAAATAAACTTCCATACTAAGATAGTAAAAAATAGAACCAAAAAACCAGAACAAATTTAAAATGGGTCAAAAGGGAGAACAAATTATAGCCTAATTACAACTGCACTAGTGCACTTTTCGATGCACTCTGTCTGTTAGCAAGTCTATCTATAACCCTAGTCAATGATCAGAGAGGATTCTCTAAAGGCTTGATCCAGGTGGACACCCGGCAACTAGATTTTGAAGATAAGTCATTTCTTAACTTGAAATTGATGTCATCTGTATAGATTCTTTCAGTTACCATTTAATAATTTAATTAGTAGCCATATATTAAATATAAACTATAATTCTAGAACAAAAAATGAGATGTAATATTACAAGATTTGTGGAGAGACATGGAAGCAACAATGTGTGTCGAAAAACCCATGAGACAGCGGTACAGTACTACTATAACTTTATAAAATATGTATTCATGAGGAAACTGAAAATTCATATGTGTACAGATAAATACTTTGTAGGAAATAATGAGTTCCCTTTACAAAATTTTGTTGAATCTTTTTTCATGCTTTTTCAAGGAGACAGCTTTGTATTTATAAGTTATTAGTACATGCAGCTGTTTTACTTGTAGGCATATTTGTGATAATGTGGCAAGGAATTACTTAAAAAATAGCATCCTATTAATATGCTGTTTTGGCACTGAGAAAGGTCACTTTGGAAAAGAAAAGAGAGTTATGGTGAAAGGGCCATTTGTTTATGCCGTGTTGATCAGTTTCCAATTTCCCTCATTGCAAATATGTAAATTATTGCTGAAAATGCGGTTTATGTTTGTGGTAAATGGACTTTATGTCACTGGGTGAGTTGGCTTCACTGCTAGGAAATCTGTGCTTTCCTCCCAGCAGAGCATTTCTGTGGGAGACAAAAGGCAGGATGCTGTCTTGGGGTTTAATGTATCCCCCACTCCCCACCCCCCACCAAAAGCCACCAATGCATATAGACCATTTCTATGGTCTGTTCTCGGCTTACAGAATAAGAATTTTTGCTGTTGTGGGCCTGTTCTTTGGGCTAGACATGGATAGGGTGCAATATCTTTACATATCTTGAAAATGTCTAAACTGCAACTCAGGAGGTCTGCTGGTCCCAAGATTAAGTTCTTCTGAGACTAAACAAAAGGTCAGCCGTTCAAATCCCCCTGATGCTCTGGAGGAGAAACGATGGGCTGCTCTGTTGCCGTAGAGATGAACCCATTGCTGTTGAATCCATTTCAACCCAAGATCCTAAATTGGGGTTTCTAAGACTCTAAATCTAGATGGAAGCAGACATCTTTCACTTTCTCCCACAGAGCAGATGGCCTCGGCCAGAGACCAGCTACAAAATTGCATGGGTGCAGTTATCCCTGACCCCCTGTGGGATTGCCCTGAGTTGGAATCACCTCACAGCAATAATCATCATTAATGAATTACTTAGGGTAACATTTGCAAACCATTCAGGACCAAGTCCCTTCAGGGGAGAATGCCTACCAAACTTCCCACTGTATCGCTTACTTCTATTTGCTGCCTGTAGGAATCTAAAAGGTTGGAAACCCCTGGTCCCTTGGTTTTCACAACTTCCTATTCACAGAGTGGAAGATGTCTAGCGGGGAACCGTGAACAAAGCCAGTCTGAGGCTGCTATCTTTAGAAGGATCTGCTCACAGTGCAGGCCCTCGGCTGGAGTTTGGGAACTTGGCTCTGGGCCCCTTCCTAGGAGAGAAGGGTGGGAGATGCTCCCTGTGCCTGGACTATACACACAATATGATTCATTCTGAACACCCGCTTTCCTTCTGGGAGTGTGGAATTTTGATATGTGCTAGACAAAAGCTACCCATATGATGCTCCCCAGCGAACCCCCCAGTCTCTGAGTTTCTGAGCAGATTCTTTGGGCACTTGTTACTGTGCTCCCGCATTTGAGGTGCTGGAGAAAGGTGCTGGGTCCAGGTATCCCCCTTGTAAGGGGAGAAGAGGAGGAAGGCTGTGCACAGGTTTGTCTGCACATGTTCCCTGGATGACAAAGCCCTGCATCCCTGCTGAAGGACTAAAGTGCATCCTCGCCATGAGTGCGAAAATATGCTGTGAGTCCCCAGTCCTTCTCGTGAATCCAGAAATGTGGGAATGATCTTCGCACACGCTGAGATGGTGGAAAGTATGTTAATGCCCTGACTTCTTCTCACCCCTTTTCCCCTCAGGATGGAAGATTCCAGAACAGTTCTCTGACACAAGCCTCCTTCTCTAACAAAGGACTGGAGAGCCTGCACTTCGGAACTGCTGGGCCTCCACTGAGTTTCCACTATTTTAGAAAGAAAATGTTATCTCTTTATTTTATTTTTATTAATAGATCATTTTTTATTTACAACTCATAACAACCATACCTCAGTTGCAGCTGACATGTTTGTATATATGTTGCCCTCTTTCTTTTCTAGACATTTACATTCTCTTGAGCCCTTCCTTGGTCGCAGCTCCTCTTTTGTCCCTCCCTACCTCCTCATGACCCCTTGAGAGATTATAAATTCTTCTTATTTTCATATCTCACACCAACTGCCGTCTCCCTGTACCCCGTGGTTTCTGTCCTCCTTCCTCCTAGAGGGATGGGTGCGGTTAAGTGTCAATCATGACCATCGGTTCACCCTTCCTCTCCTCCTTACTCCACCTTCCTCTACCCTTCTGATATAGCTGTTCTTCTTCCTCTTCCTGGATTCTGTGTGTCGTGAGCTCTTTGCTCTTATCTATACTTGGAAAGAAAATGTTTAGAAAACAATGATGGCAGCATATGTACAAATGTGCTTGACACATGGATGGATGCATGTATGCATGTATGGATGCATGCATGAATTGTGACAAGTGATATAAGAGCCCCCAATAAAAGGATTCTTTTAAAAAGAGCATGTCAAGAGACCTGAGGTCTCATTTGTAAGGTGTTAATGGTCTTTTTGCAAGGTTCTCTCCAGGCAGTTTAGGAGGCAGCAAACAGAAATACGGGCAGGGAGGCAAAGTCAAAAACAAGTTTTGATGCAAACCCTAAGGTGCCCACCTTGCCTCACCACATACTCTCTGCTGAAATATAATCCAAGTGCCATTTTGCTATATAAAAAGGCATATCTTTTTCTAAAAAGGGTATACCTTTGTCTATCATCAAGTGCCACTTTTTAAAGAAGGAATATTTATTCATATTCTCATTTAATTCATAATATAATCATATTTGAATTAAAACTGTTTTAAACTTATATTTTATGACTTCATATACAAGAATCACATCACTACGAATGAGGGAGAGAATGGGATGGGGACCCAAGGTCCATTTGTGGGCAATTGGATACTCCCTTAATAGGGGAGTCGCGGGGAGGAGATGGGTCAGTCAAGGTGCAGTGAGGTATTGATGAAGCATACAACTTTCTTCTAGTTCCTGAAGGCTTCCTTCCCCCAACTATCACGGTCCCAATTCTATCTTACAATCCAGCTGGACTGGAGAAGGTACACTGGTAGAGATGGGAACTGGAAATAAGGGAAACCAAGGACATGTGATTCCCTCAGGGCCAGTGATGAGAATGGAGCTACCAGATGGATAGAGGGAAGGACAGACATTGGAAAAATGGGCAGCGGGAGACGTCGGGTAGTGTAAGATATGAAAAAACAATAATAATCTGTAAAATATTGAGGGTTGGTGGGGGAGTGGGAGCAAGGATGGAGGGGAAAGGATGAGAAGCTGATATCAAGGGTTCAAGTGGAAAAGCAGATATTTGGAGAATGATGACAGCAGCAGGCATGCAAAGGTGCTTGCCACAGTATATGTATCAATGTATTGCGAAAAGTGATGCGTGAGCCCCCAATAAAATGATTTTTAAAAATTTACATACATTGCTATTCCTTCACCACTCTCACTTTTTAATTTAATTTAATTGATTTATGGCCTAAGCCCTGGTAGCGTACATGGTTGAGTGTGGGGCTGCAGCCCACGGCGGTTCAAATCCAGCAGCGGCTCTCAGGAGTGGCACTGGGTGGCTCCCATGTCCACCAGAGGGCAGTGAGGCCCACACAAAAAAAATTATTTATTTTATCATTTTTATTAGGGGCACGTATAACTCTATCACAATCCATACATCCATGCATTGTGTCAAGCACATTTGTACATTTGTTGCCATCATCATTCTCGAAACATTTGCTTTCTACTTGAGCCCTTGGTATCAGCTCCTCATTTTTCCCCTCCCTCTCTCCCTGCTCCCCACCTCATGAACCCTTGACAATTTACAAATTATTATTATTTTGTCATATCTTACCCTATCTGAAGTCTCCATTCACCCACTCTTCTATTGCTCATCCCCCAGGAAGAAGATCATATTTTCATCCTTATAACCGATTCCTCCTTTCTTCCCACCCTCCCTCTTACCACTGGTCCTGAAGGATCATCTGCCCTGGATTCCCCGTGTTTCCAGTTCCTATCTGTACCAGTGTTCATCCTCTGGTCTAGCTGGAAAACACACAAAGCATCACCTAATATCCTCAAAAAAATAGTATGTCTGTGATTTCTTCCCTAAACTGTAAGTGAGCCTAGAAAACTATGATCGGGCAGAGAGCACAGGGCAGGGGTGTGCATGGTGCCTGCTGTCTGCTTCCATCACAGAGCTGGATCAGGCTCTCTTCGAATGAGACTGTTTGGAATTGGTGCCGGAAATGCCCGGCATGGCCAACAGGAGCATCTGTACAGGCTGGTGGGAACCCTCCCAGCGATTCAGAGAAAGTTGATTCTGATCGAGTGTGACCACCTGTTGGGGGTGTCCTGTAGAGGACGCTAACTTAGTGCTGCCCGGGGTGACTGGCTGACAACCCTAAAGACTCAGACTCACCAAGACAATTCCAATTCCTACAGGGGCCTTGTAGGGTGAGAGTAGAACTGGAGAGGCACATGGAATCCAGAAGGTATCCAAAGGACAATGATTTGACTCAAAGGAGTTTGAAAATAACCAAGTGCGTTTGGCCTGGACCCGACGGGGAGAATCGCCATGTTGTCAGAGGAGTCGAATGAATCATGTGCTGAGTCTTTCATTTAACTCCCAAAGGAAACGCAGTCGTCCCTTCGGTTTCTGCAGGGCCCTTTGTCCATTTTGCTAACTTACAGGAAATTGGAAGAGGATGGAGGTCTCTCGGGTGGTATATGCAGTTGCCTTTGATGCTTGAATGAAAGGTTGGTGATTTAAACCCACTCCACCACACTGAGGAAGACAGGCCTGGTGACCTGCTTGCCCAGGAACTGTTAACTGTGGTGGGCTATGGGTTCCATTCAATCATACAACAACCCCAAGTGACAGAGGAGGGTGTCGCTGTAGGACTTCCTAGGCGGTGATTCTTTTGAGAGTAGACTGTCAGGTCTTTTCTTTTCTGGATCTTCCAGTGTGTTCAAGCCACTGATTATTTATTAGCAGCCAAGCACCTAACCACTGTACTCTGAGGGCTCCATGTGTAGCTATCAAAGCCAAGAAAACCCTCATGGAGCCCAGATACACTGTGTGCCATTTGACGCTCCCTGACTTGGAATCAATTCAATGACAGTGTATTTGGCTGGTTGGTTTAGGGCTTCCCTCTATAATGTTGCCTCTTTAACGCTCACAATGCTTCTCTGTTCTGTTTCCTGGCACCGGGACACAATGCCATGCGCGCTTTCACCTTGCTGATGCCAAACTGTCCTCTAACCTTTAGCATAAATCTCCTTTCTAAGCAAAATCTTTTCCCCAAAGCTGAATATGTCTTCTTATTTTCAAAATATGTCTTCATATTTTATACTCTGTGATCACAGTGTCTGTCAATTAGACACTTACTTGTGTGATGTCTGACTCCACCATTTACTGAATGAAGAAACTCTGTCTTAGTATTATGGTGAAACTTTTGATCCTATTGAATGTGTCTGTGCCTTAGGTTGTACTGTTCTAGGAGTACACAGGGAAATAAAGTTTGGGTTTAAAGTTTGGGAAATAAAGTTTATTGAGAAGGTGAATTCAGAGAGCACTGGTGGGTGAATGGGAATGGGAACCTGGCAAAAGAAGCAGCCAACCAAGGGTGAATAGATAGCGGGAGGAGGCCTGGTGGTGTAGTGGTTACACATTGGGCTATAATCCTCGTGGTAGGTAGTTCAAATCCACCAGCAGCTCAGAGGGAGAAAGACTGGTCTTTATCCTCCCCTAAATAGTTAGAGTCGCAGAAATCCACAGGGGCTCACCATGAGTCGGCAGTGACTTGATGGCAGTGAGTTTGTTTGTTTTTACCCAGGAGGGAAATTGCCTCGTGGAAGAGGTATGAGAGTTTCTCAGAAGTGTATGAGATCAAACATTTATTAGTCATCAAATTCCTTCTGTCGTGTATGAGGTCTTCTCTTTGGCAGCCAATTCCTTGACTATCCAGTGTTTGGCAATTCTGGCCAATAGTCCTTGAGGGCCTAGCAGGCTCCTGTGACCAGAGATTCTTCTTAGGCAAAGAATAGAAAATATTTGCAATAGTACAGACCATGCCTATTGTCTGGCGCTATACAAGTAGCATTGAACAGGTGTGTTAGTCAGGGTAGATGTGTCAGGCAGGGTTCTCTTAGAGAAATAAAATTCAGGACACTAGTAATGCTTTTTTATATATTACATATTGAGAAAAATATATAAGATAAAAAGAGAAAAAGTTAACTATAAAGCGATACAGATTGCCCGGTGCAACTCACTTGCATGAGGCCACTGGAAGACTGGCAGTCTTTCAATTCTTGAGGGCTGCTGAATAGGCCTCTGTAGAGCAATCCAGGCTATCTGATTACAGGCAGCAAACGGCAGAGCAACAGTCACCAGCAGTCACCAACAGTCACCAACAGTCAGCCAGATGACAGAGTCCAACAGTCCCCAGCTCAAGAGATGTATATCCCAGGAACGTGGTGAAGTAGGGCTTGAAGGATCCTCAACTCACAGCAACACAGTCCACGATTAGTCCACGGGTAGTGTTGCTTGGAGACCGAGGAACAGGACGAACAAGGCAGCTCTCTGGTCCGAAGATCCGGAAAAAAGAGAGAGAGCGGGACTTGCCAACCTCCTCCTATATCTGCCCTTCAATTCATCCCACGTGTTCATTGGCTGTGCCATCACAACAGACCCACCAATCTTCTGTGGCCATGTTGGCATAACAAACCTACCCATCACAGTAGACTAGAGAAATAAAATTCATAGTAGACTAGAGAAATAAAATTCATAGATCCTCATGTGATTTCTATAACGAGTGATTTCTATAAAGATTTCTATAAAGAGTAATTGTATATTAGGAAAACATTCCAGATCTAGTCCATCAGTCCAATACTAGCCCATATGCCCAATAATAGTCTATAAATTCCTCTTCAGAGTCACACAATACATGCAATGACACCAAGTGCAGGAAGATTATAGGCTAGTGAGTGGAAAGTCTTGTGGATATAAAGTCTTGTGGATACAGCATGTCAGCACTGGTGTGGGTCTCCCTGTGGCACCTCCAGCTCCAGGGATCTGACTCCATCAGTGTAGCTTTATGTGGCTTGTCAGCAGGAATGTCTTCAGGGAAAGAGTGTGTCCCACTTCCAGGGAAGAAGACAGGAGTTCTAAGAACCCTCGGGAGAAGGCCAGGGCCACAGAGAGCCCTCATTGGCTATGACCTGATTGACAGGACAGACTCCACCCTTTTGTTCAAATTGACAGGAGATTATGTAATTGCCACAGTGGGTAGGAGTGGTTCACCAGTGGTATAACCCATGTTCTGAATTCAAATATGATGGAGCTAAAGCAAGGAAGATTTATATTCATATCATATGTGGAAGAAGAGAGAAAAATCTGTGTGTGTATTATGCTTTAGAAAGTATACAATGAGAGCAAATTGCATTAGAAACCAGCTCACTGCCAGTCTACATCACATCTCTGGCAGTAAGGAAACTGACGCTAGCTGTAGAGCTAGAAATCCTGAAAATAGGCTCTCCTAAGGGAATTAATTTTATGATGGTGGCTTTATTTGTTTATTTGTGGCATTTGAGGGCCATGGATCTATAGAAGGTGTTGAAACTGCAACATCCTTTAAATCACTTCAGGAAAGAAAGTGAACCAACTATGAAAACACTGAGGGAGGATATGCTGGCAGCAGCTGATTGGTATGGAGGGTAGAAGAAGTTGTTTGAACCTTGATAATGAGTCCCCTCGAGCCCATTAGGGTTCAGGTACAGGGTGAAAAGAATTCAACCTCACAGAATGATTGCTTTGTCAGGTTCCTGATTGGGAACCTTCTAGGCTGGATAGCTTGTCAGGTTGGTACTTTCTCAGAGTTTCTACTAGATGCTGGTGTGGGATGAGAAGTTGAATTTCAGCCAGACAGACATGAATCCTTGGGCTACAAGATGGCATTTCCTTTCGACTTTGACGCATCCCAAGGAAAGCAAGCAAGCAGTTACTAAGCAAGGGCTGTGTAGGTCTTCCATAGGCAGTCTCATTTAACATGTCCAGGACATGTTAGATAGAGGCCATGGTTCATTTTTCAGATAAAGAAACTGAGGCACAAAGAAGTCAAGTGATTTTCTCCAGATCGCCCAGTCGGTGGAATATGCCAGAGTCAGTCTCAGGTCCACCTGATTGCAAAGTCTGCGCTCTTTGCACTGTCCTGTGCGGCACAGGACACAGGTCCCCACGGCACTCTACCGTGACATTGGGGAACCAGGTGAATTCTTGTTATTCTCTGTTCAATTGTAAAGGCCACGCATGTAATACTGCATGGCAGTTTCTCTATCCCAAAACCGAAGAGCCACTTGTCTAAGCATGATGCAAATTCTAAAATGGCTAGAGACCATGGGAAAGGAAGACGGGTATTACAGAGAACTCAAGTTTTGAAGAAAACAAGATAAAAAACCCAGAAGTGTTTCAAAGTTTTCTCCAGAGTCCAAAAGAGAAATTAAAAAAAATCAGAAAATCAGAGAACATGATAATCTGTTTCAGTGGGTCAAGAGAAGCTTTAACTTTCTGTGTGGTTTTGCTTGGCCCAGATCACAGATTTTGTTTTTAGGCCTGGGAGTGAGGGGTGTGAGACACCCTGTTTTTCCATCTTGTTGAGTCATAAGTTGTCACTTGGGCTGCTGAGCTGATTTTTCTCCCTACCATCTCTTGGGAGTGTTACCCTGTGAAAGGAGCTGCAATTGCAGTGGAAGAATTCTCCCTTCCCTTCCAGGAGATTCTGAGCAGAAGCTGCAAACTAATTTGATTCTGAAATACTGCTTTATAGAAAAGCTCATCTTTGAATCTCTGGGGCTTCAACCCACCCTACGGATACCGATTTTCTTCTTTTTTTCATGAATCAAGTTAACTTGGAAATAACATATCAGTTTAGAACCATAAGTGGAGGGAAGGAAAATTATTTTGAAAGTCAATTCTGAAAGATGAATGGAATTAAATTGGGAATGTGATTGGTAGAAAGAGCCAGGTTGACAGACAGCAAGCCACTAGTCATGAGGAATAGAAAATTGCTTACTGATGCATGGTTCCAGCCCCAGGATTTCCATTTCACGGACATGGTTTGGGGTATGGCGTTGGCATTTGAGTTTTTACATATTCCTCAAAGTTTGAGGGTGACTGGACAAGAAATTTATTTTGTGTTACTCTAAAGGATGACAATGCCATTTTTAAGAGGGTTAATTTTTTTAAAGTTTGGCTCCATACTACAAAAATGGCAGTTTCCATGTGAGACGCTTTCCAAGTTTACCTTCAGAGCTCTGTGTTCATGAAGAGCCCCTGTGTGTGAATCATAAGCATGGGGTCTACTTTAAGCAGTTTTCTTAAGGAAAGGATTTGTGATGGGAAAGTATTTGGAAGCTGAGAGGCCAGGCAGTGGCTAGACATTTCCGTAGGATGCTGATTGGTAGTTGGAAAACAGGGAGAGGCCTTCTTTCTTGGAAAACCTCCAGTTTGCTTTTAAATCCTTCAACCAATTGGATGAGGCCCACCTATAAATGCAGAGTCATTTGCTTTACTAAAGATCAATTGATTGAAGTATTCAGTACACATCAATATCTTCTTAATAGTATCCAGTATTTGACCACACGACGAGTTGTAGTAGCATTATTATCAACATGAAATGAACCAGCACAATGTTTGTTCTTACTCTTTCTCATTCATCATTCTTTTTCTTTTTAAATAATTTTATTGGGGGCTCATACAACTCTCATCACAATCCATATATATGTCCATTGTAAGCAACACACATTTGTACACTAGTTGCCATCATCATTCTCAAAATAGTTTCTTTCCACTTAAGCCCCTGGTATCAGTTTCTCATATTTCCCCCTTCTTCCCTGTTCCCTACTCCCCAACAAACCCTTGATAATTTATAAATTATGATTATTTTGTCATATCCTACACTGTCTGATGTCTCCCTTCACCCATGTCCCTATAGATCCTTATAATCAGTTCCCCCTTTCAACTCCACCTTCCTTCCCTCCACCCTCCTGGTATCACCACTCTCACCACTGGTCCTAAAGGGATCATCTGTCCTGGATTCCCCATGTTTCTAGTTTCTATCTGTACCAATGTCCATTCTCTTGTCCAGCTGGATTTGTAAGGCAGAATTGGGACCATGATAGTGCGGGGAGGGGGTGGCGCATTTAAGAACTAGAGGAAAGTTGCATATTTCATCGTTGCTACACTGTACCCTGACTGGCTTGTCTCCTCCCTGTGACCCTTCTGTAAGGGATGTCACTTCACCTACAGATGAGTTTTGGATCCCCAATTTGTACTCCCCCTCATTTATAATTACATAAGTTTTAGTTCTTTGATGCCTAATACCTGATCCCTTTAGTTGTTTGAGCCTTACACCTCGTGGTCACACAGACTGGTGTGTTTCTTCCATGTGGGCCTTTTTGCTTCTAAGCTAGATTGCCGCTTGTTTACCTTCAAGTTGTTAAGACCCCAGACCCTATGTCTTTTGATAGCTGGGTACCATCAGGTTTCTTCACCACTTTTGCTTATGCACACATTTGTCTTCAGCAATCACATCAGGAAGATGGGCACACAATGATGTGATTTTTAGTTCTTTGATGCCTGGTAACTGATCCTTTTGACACATCATGTGCTTCTTCCATGTGGGCTTTGTTGCTTCTCAGCTAGATGGACCCTTATTTAATCTCAAGCCTTTAAGATTCCAGACACCATATCTTTTGATAGCCAGGCACCATCAGCTTTCTTTACTACTTTTGCTTATGCACACAGTTATCTTCAGTGATTGTGTTGCGGGGTTGTCACTCATCATTCTTTAACTCTATTGTGCTTAGCTTCTCAACAGCAGAAACTTATAAATAGAACCCATTTAAGTATTTGTTATCCCAAATAGAGGAGCTCTGGTGGTGTAGTGGTTACACATTGTGCTGTTAGCCATAAGGTTAACAGTTCAAAACCACCAACCACCAACGGCTCCGGAGAAGAAAAGTTGGGGCTTTCTACTGCAGTAAAGGGTTACAATCTTGGAAACACATAGAAGCAGTTCTACCCTAGAGGGTCACTATGTCTGCCTGGGTTCCCTGGCAATGAGTTTGGTTTTGAGTTTTATCTGCTGCATGATGCACAAGAGTCACTTGGTGCTAGGCATGTCTGAATGTCAGGTGAGGTTTTTGAATGACTGACAGTCAAACCAGTGAGACAGTCAGAGAATAAAATTTGAGCCAGTGATAGGACCCAGGCTGGTCCGGTGACTGACAGCCTGCCAGAGACACAGCTCTGGGAAGTCCTTCCCCTGGAGCTGGCACCTCCTATTTGTCAGTCACCCTAGAAAACCTTTCTGGCTGCTCTGGGCAGTCAGGGACAGAGATAAGGCTCATGCTGAGGAACATGCCTGTAAATCTTCTCTGGTTAGCTGAGTGATTTATCTTGAGATCACCTGCCTCGAAAAGAAGTTGTTTAATGTCTCTCTATTTCTACCCCATTTGGATGTCTAGCGGGCATGAGGCTCCCAACTCTCCGAGCTGTCTTTCAGGATAGAGACAGTCTGCATTTGTGTTGGTGACTTTCCCGCAGTGCCTGAGGGAGGCAAGTCTTCTCTGAAGTGACATCAGAAGCCATTGTTGATCCGCTGGACTCCTTCTGGGGCAGGACACACCTCACTATGGATCCCTGCACAGACTTTCTTTAGGACACAATTGACTTAGGTGGAGTTGCAAAAATCTAGCCTGTGTGGGCAAGGAGTGAGGCCCCTTCTGGCCCCTTTCAAGTTGAGTCTTGAATGGTATGCCCTGTCTATGCCCAACAGTGACAGTCATGGTTCTAACCCGAGATCTGCCCACCTGAGAGCCACTCCACCCATTTTCAACAAAGCTGTTGACTCTATCACACCTTCTCCAACTTTCGATCTTCTCTTCAACTTCTCTTTCCCTCTCTCTTTAATCTCTTCTCCCTCTCTTCCTCTCTCTCTGGATCTGAGAAACCTAGTTGATCACAGGGGCCATAGAGCATATAAATAATGGAACAGGCCACTGTAAGAGTCTGTAGGTGCTAAGGACTGTGGAAACTAGAGAAAAGATGACCCATTATGGTAGGGAGAATAATGTCCTCTCATCCTCACAGAGATAGCAGGTCCCGATCCCTGGGACTTGTAATCACTGCATTGTAAAGAGAAGGTTTTGAGATGGAGTGACTATCCCCCATGACCCAATCACAAACGATTATCCCTCAACTCAGTCACAAAGCAGGAGGATCTTTGTGAGAGATGAAAGAAGGTGAGAGAGACACAGAAGAAAGAGCAATGTTAAGTCACAAAGAGATTTGAAGATGTCATTTAAGATTGGAGTCACGTGGCCACAAACCAAGGTATACTGGCTGCCACCTGCGGCTGGAAGAGGCCAAGGGTGAATTCTCCCCTAGAGCTTCCAGAAGGAACATGACCCAGCCAGCACCTTTATTATTGCCCAGTGGTACTAATTTCAGGCTTCTGTAATTCTGTGAAAGAAATGTCTTCTCTTTGTTGTAAGCCATCCAAGGTGCAGCCATTTGTGACAGCACCCTCGGCAACAAAGCACCTAAGACTGAGCTCCAATCCACTGTTGCCAAGGAGGAATTGAGACCAACACGTGAGGCAGGACTTTTTTTTCTCAAGAGCTATTTGTAAAGCCATAAGTTTTATGAAATATTCTGATTGTGAATGTGGCCCAAAATGTCACATTTTAAAAATCATTTGACACAGACACAACTTTGGTGGGCCAGACATAGCCTGGCACTGCCATTCCTGTTCTCTCCTCAGAAACAAACTCCTCTGATGCCTTCATAACCTAGGCACCAACCCCACACCTTCCCTTCCCTGCTGCTGAAATGCCATCGTATCTGTGAAGGATCAGCCTTGACATGAGTTACCATCATCACAATCCCACAGGGTCTGAGTCCAGAGTCACAGAATTCACTTCCTTTCATAGATAGGCCAACCACAGGCAAGAAGACAGGGAGGAACTTTTCTTTCTTCAGCTATTACATGGGCCCAGGGAATTCTCAATGGCTGATTGTTCCAAAGTCGATGACCAGTGCTTCTTCAGAGGTGCCTGTAGGTGGGTTTGAAACTCCAACCTTTCCATTAGCAGCCAAATACTTTAACTCTTTGTACCACCCCGGGACTCTGACGGAATGCCTTCAGATGGCAGTTGAACCTATAGTAGTGCCACTTAGTGTGATAGAAGACATTTCTCTGTGTTTGGGATTTGGGAGAACTTCTAGAGGGAGATTTTAACCATGTTTTCTCTTCTGAATGCATGGGGTATTTGTTGGCCCTCTCTCCCTACTCCCCTCCCCCCCCCCCACTCCCATGAGAGTGAGAGCTTGTTGTTGGGATTGTGGTACTGCAATAGAGATGGACAGGCCTGTGGGCTGGGAGACATGCAACAATCTCCAAAAGTCAGGGTGCCTGACATGAATCTGGGCTGTGGACTGTCACTTGGGCACAGCCTGGACCTCCTCAGTTGTGCTGAGGCCCCTCCTTCGCTGCCTACTTTTGCCAAACTGTAGCCTTAGATGCCATTAGCTCCAAATCCAGAATCCTGATTTTCCACAGGAGCCAAAATTTGGAGTAGAACCCTGGAGACGCTGTGGTTATGTGCTCAGCTAGGAACTGAAGTCTGCATAGTTCAAGCCCACCAGCTGCTCTATGGGAGGAAAATGTGGCAGCCCGCACCCAAATCTAGGAATCTCCAGGAAGCAGTTCTCTGCCCTGTAGAAATGCTGTAAGTCAGAGTCAACTCACCGACTGCTGGTTTAGGGAACCGTGAGCCTTAAGGCGGAGACACCTTGTTAAAGAGCAAGAGCTTGAGAATCCATCACGCTGGGGGTTTCCTTCAGATGCTGCCAATTCTAAAATGCCTTGCCCTATGTAAGTCTCTGTTTCTTCATCAGTAAAATAGAGCTTCCTGGTGACGAGACTTATAGTTGTCCTGGTTAGCCTATCTAAAGAGAGCATTTATAGTACCATAAAGTTATGCAGTGTTACAATATAAAGGCAAACTCCCTATTTTCAAAAATATATCCGGAATTCTTGGTGAATTGCTACTTTAGTTGTATCTCTTCAACCCAACAGGCAGGGAGGAAAGTGACATTGTAGCCGAGATGAAAATAAACCCCAAAGGGATATATTTGTAACGACATTTTGAGTTATAGTTATGATTGTAGAAAGATGTGCAGTGTGCATGCTCAAACAATCAAACACTAAACCTTGTTTTAAGTGAAATAATATTTTAACTTGACATAGAATTGAAAAGTGCACCACATCCTATGAGTACAGCCTCCTGAACAACCAAAGTGAAGTCATTGAATCTAATCAGACTCTCCTCTGTCCCTCTCTCAGCCCTTCTCTCCCTGCAGGAAAATAGCACTTCTAACTTTGAGAAACGTTTCGTGGATCGTAGAGTTTTGTTTAAATGGAATTATGTATGTCATCTTTGGTGTCTGCCTTCTTTGCCTAGTATGATGGTTGGGATTCAAGAGGATCGTTGTAGATCGTAACCTAAAACATAAAACCCCCTGCTGCCAAGTTCATCCTGACTCTGACAGACCTTGTGGGACTGAGTAGAACTGCCTGGGAGTGGGGGTGGGGGTGGGGGGGTTTCTAAGTTTAAAATCTTTCAAAAGCTGAGAGCCTCATCATTTACCCAAGTTGCTGCTGGTGGGTCAAACCGAGGACTTTGCAGTTAGCCACCAAATCCTTAACCAGCTGCGCCACCAGGAAGACACTGACTCCATCCTGCTCAATGTTATTTTCTTCTAAGCATTGGCACTATGTCTTTTATTCTCAAGAAGATCCTGGTAGGGTTCATAAGCTGAATGACCACATTTAGCTACTCCATGTGGAAGCTACTTTCTTTATGCTCCTCTCAGTGATAAAGATTAATCGACTGAATCAGACCTTTTGCATTCTTTCCTTTCCTTCTTTCTTTTTTTAACCCTATGCATTATTGTGTGGGAATACAGGAAGCCTTAGATGATTTTCCTGCCTGGAGGTCTGGAAAGCGGTAGAGGCTTGAGTCCTCCCAGTACTTTGAACCATCACCTGCAGGTAGGCTTTCCTTCACGGTGAACGTCAAGGGCCAAACATGGACAACAGTGAAACAGAGGGACTTGTTTTTTGAAAGTTTAGAGAATAAGATTTTTTTTTTATTTTAAATCTGCTCTTACAAAATGTCTGTGTTGGTTTCCCTCGAGAAGTGATATTGCTTTGAGGGCCCTAACCCTTTTCCCTTTTAACCTTCACCTACAACCCACACACATGAAAGCTATGGCCTGAGGATGGGATGGGGGCTGGAGAGGGGAAGACCCCGTGAGCCTTCTCCAGTGGCTCTTAGTGTAAAGTGACCAGAAATCCTGCTTTTTAACAATGTAGCAGCATCCCACAATAATGCATAGGGTTAAAAAAAGAAAGAAGGGGTGTGTGGCAGATGAGTTTTAAATAAGCTGGTGGCAAAGCGAGCAGCATCCGAGCTACTGGCTGGGATGTGGACGTCCTGAAACAAACTGTCCCTCCTGAAGTGGAGATATGTTCTGTCTGGTTACCAGGCTCCACAAAAGACATTAGCAGCCCTTGCCAAACAGGAACTACCCTGTGTCTTTTCTGCCTGCTGGGGGTGAAGTATACCACTTGGTGTCTTCTGCTCCACTCGCTCTCGCTTGAGGTCTTGAGAAATGATTGCCTTGTTGAGCAACCATGATGAAGGGGAAAGGAATCAAGAAATTCCGGGGGCTTCCTTCAAGTGATGGAAGTGCAACACGATATTTAGCCTCTCAAAAGTCATTCAAAGATGATTAATGTTATATGTAGTTAGTAGCCTTGGTTGGAGTGGGTTGTAATTTTTCTCTTTTCTCGGGTGTCTGGCTTTATAAAATCAATATCTCCTCTTTCTCTCACAACACACACACACTGTTAAGTTATACTCAGGTAATATGGCCCTTCCAGCCAGAATCCATTAGGTAATATATAATACTGCTTTTTTTCATGTGCCTGTGGCTGTGGAACCATTTTGAAGGGTGCTATCTGCTAACACACAGGAATGGGATGAGATCGAGTTCTGACCTTAGTAGAGGCTGGGAACCAGGCCCCATCCTCTCTTCAAAGGTTCTCTTAGTTACTGTTTCTTACAATGGATGTAAGGAATGCTATGCAACTGCTGATTGCAGAAAGAAAACTGTTTCCATAGAAAAGTCTGGCTGTTGAAGATTAAGAAGAGACCAATGCCTCCGGGAACCATCTTGCCAAAGGCCCCCGGTTATAGAGGTACGCACAAAGAGTAGCAGTGCAAGGGTGGAGAATAGATACCGACATTTGAGTGAAATTTGATAGCACCAAGGAACTCTCACCAAAGGACCTCTTCCTGCAGGGGTCAGGTGAGAAGGAGGTGGGAGATTCTGATAGGCTAGAACTCTTTCACCTGTGAGTGATTATGAGGGCAGTTCCCTGCAGTGCCGCCCTGCAGGGTATAAATTGAGCTCTCTGAGAAGCAAGGCGTGTGAGCACCTCACAGGCAGAGCTGGACCCAGAGCGGCTGGCTTACCCTTGCCTTGACCATCAGGTTCTGGACCAGGTGAGCCAAAGATCCTCCAACATTCATAAACTTTTGTGGGACTCCACTGCTGTTCTCAGAACCCCAAGATGTGAGCAGGGAGTCTTCTCGAGGGAGGAATGGGGAGAAAATACAGTAGACTAGCATCTTGCAAGAGTTGGACTATGAGGA
>PVJH01015820.1:8360-52272 GCA_004026705.1 Nesogale talazaci
CCCCCAAAAAAAAAAAGCAGAAAAAAAAAAAAGATGAGATCAGATTTGACGAATGTATTAAGTGTAATGGAGAGTACTTTGAAAAAAATTTATTTTATGGAGGGAGATATATATGTATATATATGTTCTCAGAAATTCCCAGGGGGAGCTGTACTCTGTCCAATTGTCCAATGCAGTTGCTCTGAGTTGGCAGTGGCTTGATAGGAAGAGCGAGTGAGTGGCTTTTTGATGATCAGGTCTAAAACTGAGCCCTGGAAATGTCAGTAATGCTTCAGGTCTATGGGTGCCTAAGATCATAATCTTGGAGTCCCACCAGCCTCTATTCGACAACTATGCCTGGATTGTTTTATGATTTTGAGTCTTGTTACATACATTTTCCTTCACTTTATCCATGGTAAGAGCTTCTAAGTGATCCCTCACATTGCTTTGGGTAATGGGAATAGACATCATCTAGTTGTTCTGGTCTCAGGGTCGTGGAGTGGTTGACATGGTTCACTCATCCATTATTAATGCTCATGGCTGTACCGAAATGTAGGCCTGACAGACTCCGTGGTAAAGCTCTACTTACCTGCTATGCTGTGTTAACTATGCTACATCCCCAAGGTTTATAAAGCTATTAAGTGGGAGTGTTAGGATTCAAACCCAGGTCTGGTTTTGAAATATGTGTGCTTAATGCTATGATACTATTGATTCTTCTTCCAAAATTGGGTTGATCTTACAAAAGACAATCTCCCCCACCCCCAAAAAAACAAGTAGAAATGTCACAACTATGTTTAAAAATTAAGAAATACTTAGTGTTCTCATTTATTGAGATAGTTCTCCTCTTTTTCTAATAGAATCCATTGTTTCATATGAATTAGAAAGGAATCTTTAATAACCATTTAATATTGTTCCCTGCAGCTACAGAAACTCTCCCTTCCAGTGTTCCTCGGAATGTACCCCAGATGTCCGAGTTGAGTGAGCGAGGGCTGTAAATTTACTCTAGCACTGTTAACCTAAATAAGGAATCAGCCTTCAGAAAAGCCAGGCACTGACACACACAAGCAATACAGATTGTATTCCCAATTGGAAAGCCATAAACTTTAGAAAAAATGTAACAAAGTAATGTCTTGATATCCCTGAAAAGCATAGAAGCCCCAACTCGAGGGCAAGGCAAATCTTGGAGAATTATCTCACGGTTCTTCCAGATCTCTTAATAAAATGGATGCTGATTCTCACCCCACCTCTACGATTGGCTACAGTGGCTGGTGGTTGGACCACTCATTCAGTTTCATGAAGAAAATAGTTTGGCCTCTAGATCAAGCTGTGATCAGTCAAGCTTTGCATGTATGACACTATCTTGAACAGGTTATTTAATCTTCCTGTGCAGAAGACTCCTTTATATAATATGTGAGAACTGAGGGCTGAGTCCTGGTAGTGTAGTGGTTGAGTGCAGGACTGCAGAATGCAGGTTTGGCAGTTCAAATCCAGTGGCGGCTCTCAGGAGCAGCAACTGGGTAGCTCTCACGACCACCAGAGGGCAGTGATGCCCCCAAATTTTTTTTTTTTTAAAGTGAGAACTGGGTGAAATAGTTGCAAAGCAGAATTTGTCAACAGCATTTGCTATTTTCAAGGTAAAGGGTAATTAACCTTGGGAGTCAAACACAATAATAGATCAACCACAAAAAGCTTAGAAAAAGAGGATACCTGTAAGTGTCATCCGGATATGTTTTGGTTATGTAATCTTGGAATTCCACGTAGGCTTTTTCCTGAAATCTCTCAATCTGTTCCATGTTTTCTAGGCCTGGATGATCTGAAATATTAAGAAATATATTATTATCCAAGTTCTGCATGCTCCTAAATAGAGCACTAGAAGTGAAGATGGTAAGGGATAGTCAAAATATAGTTCAGTACAAAAAGAACAGTAGCAAGCATCAGGTCACTGGTGGATCTTTCATGCTACAATTATTTATGGGGCCTATCAACTGTGTATCAGACAGTTTTAATTACATAAAATAATTTAAAGTTACATACATATTTGAACATCTAAAAAACAAACCAGAGAGTTGAATTCTACCAAAACACCCTTCTTCTCAATCCAAAAGGGAAAGAAATTTTATCATTTTGCTTTCATAAGGCACAAAAAATTAAAATGATTCAACTCAGTTATAAAATCTTTAATGAAATATATGCAGGTTAAATTCTATATTGCATTATCAATCAAGAAAAGGCATTGGAGGAAAGCTATGGTAGATTAACTCTTATCAGAATTAAAACTGATTTAAAAAAACCACGAAATCATCTACTTAAGATATTTCAATGGTCATTATGATATTTGATAAAAAGATTTGCAAGATCATTATAAAAAGCATCCTGACTTAACGAATGTTGCAAAGTAAGGAAAGCCCTGACTTGACCAAAAGAAAAAAAGTGATAAACAGAAAATACTAGATAATATTAAATCAAATAAAACGACTTTGTTTTTTTTGTTTTGTTTTTGGGGCATCACTGCCCTCTGGTGGGGGAAGTAGGAGG
This sequence comes from Nesogale talazaci, assembly GCA_004026705.1. NCBI lineage: Eukaryota > Metazoa > Chordata > Mammalia > Afrosoricida > Tenrecidae > Nesogale > Nesogale talazaci. Next base: position 10,875 of record PVJH01015820.1, read on the forward strand.
CCCAGCCTTGCTGCTGGATTTGAACCTCCAACCAACCACTACACCACCGGGGCTCAGCCCAAATAAACTACTTTATAATTCAAGTTCAAAATCTACTTTAAATTTTTAAGTAAAACAAAATTAGTGAAATGGATATGCATGTTAGTACCTCATATGAAACTTTAGAAGAAATAGTACAAAATCATTTTAATTATCTGGTTTGTATCATTGAGAAGCAGCAGCAAATTTTTTTTCGGACAATTTTATTATGTTACACACAAATTGACAAGCATTTCCCAAAGGAAAATTAATGACTTAAAAAATCAATTCTGTTACTCAGAAATTTATCTTTGAAACTGTGATTTTACCTGTAAACTATAAAACTGACAGGGAAGTAACAAGGCCCCCTTTTCCATCTGTTGTTAATTTTAAAAAATGTTTGGAACTTAAACCCAGTACTACAATAATACTTACTTCTTACTTTGCCTTATAAACTAATACTAGCGTGACAAACTAAAGCCCTACCAAGTCTTACCTCTGATTTTGTTGAGTAGTCCAAGAGGGGCTGATAAAAGCTAAAGGGCACGGGAAAATTCAAAGGCCGAGGTGGGGGTAGTCGTGTTAACACCTGGGTCGATTCCAAACTAGGCCAGGTGGGCTTAATTCAGCCAATGGGGCAAACCAGCACCATTGACCATGCCTCCCAGCAAAAGGTCCTAATAAGGCTGGAACTTCAAGACCACAGCCCTCTTTTCCAGCTGTTCTGCGGTTTCACGTGGTTGGGCCACGGTCTCTCTGGCTTGTGTTGAGTTTACTCTAACACCTGAAACTTCTATCCTTTTTGAACACCCACTTGAGTCACACACCAGACTTCGGCGTGAATTCTTTCTTGTGTGAAGTCAAGGTCTGAGGCATTTCCCACCTGAGGAATTTAACAATTTCTTCAATCTTCTTTATGTGATGCTTCAAAAGTTTCAAGGGAAATGCCATTTCCCCCGAACTTTTTCAATCTCCACACGGAGCCAGTTAGGCATTGGCTCACACTTAATACATAAAAACAACATAACTGTCTCAGTATTTTTGATGTAACCAAAGTTTATAATCTGTGAGACACAAGGATTATTGTAGTACTACTCTTTTTCATTTACCGGTACTAAACCAGCAAAGAACACTGCTATTGCTTTCAATTGAAATCCAAATGACTTAAAATTCAATGTCTTAAACAAGGTACAGAACAGTTTTAGTACACTCTCGGAATCATCTTTAGTACAATCTAGTTTTGGAACATTTTGGTCACACCAAAAAGAAACCCCATACTCAGCAGTCCTTCCCCATTGCCCTCTCTGTCAAATTCCAGGCAACCACTTGTCCACTGAGCTCTCCATAGCTTTATCAACTCTAGACATTTCAGATAAATGGAATTACACATTTTCTGGTCCTCTCTGACAGGCTTCTTGTAGTTAGCAAGGTTTCAAGGTTCTCTTGTGTTGTAGCATGTATTAGTACTTCATTCCTCATTGTCAAAAATAATATTCCATTGTATACATGTCACTTGATATTGTTTTTACACATTTGATTAGACATTTGAGTAGTTTTTACTTTTTGGCAATTTTGAATAATGCTACTATAAACAATCATTTTCAAAATTGTATGTAGTCATGGATCTTCATGCTTTGGGCCTGTATGTAGGTGTGAAACTAACTCTTGAGGCATATGGCAGCTGTATGTTTCATATTTCAAAGAACTATCCATGTGGGTTCTAAAGCAACCACCCCATTTCACATTCCCTCCAGCAGAGTCTACAAGTCTTGATTCCCCCCAACTCTCAATCACTGCACTTTGAATAAGAAGTAAATATTTCAATACCAGGACTGAAGAGTACAATTGCCTTCAGGTAGGCATATTCATATCCGTCAATGCAGAGTTTAACCATGCTATTACAAAACTCCTGTAGTTTGAAGATGTGGTCCATTAATAGTTTTCTTCTTTCTGTGGACAGCTTATCTTTAAAACAATGAACAAAAAGACAAGTTTCTAGTTTCTGTTTAAAATGCTTGGCTAATTTCTAGGATTAAGTGTAAACTTTTAAACTAAAAGCTTAAATTTCAGTATTAATGTATTAAATGAATTCATTTTCTGACAGTGCTTTGTGAGGAAAATTCATGGAGAAAACCACCTGAAAAATTGACCAACCAATGTACAAAGGACTTAAATTCAGATATTAAGGATTTATTTAATCTTATGTTAGTTGAAAACTATCTAAGTATTTTTAAATTACCCAAACTACTATAGGGAACCCTGGTGGCATGGTGGTTGCTCAATGAGCCATTAACCACAAGGTTAGTAGTTGAAAACAACCAGCTGCTCCTCAAAAAGAAGACAAGACTTTCTACTCCCTTATGTTTTCGTCTCAGAAATTCACAGTAACAGCTCTACCCTATACGAAGTGGAACTGACTTGATGGTAGTGAATTTACGGAATCTTTTTTTTTTTTTTTGGGGGGGGGGGCATCACTGTTCTCTGGCGGTGGGAGTAGGAGGCCCAGCCCCACTGCTGGAATCGAACCTCTGTCCCAGTGGGCCGCAGTCCCGCGCACAACCACTACGCCACCGGGGCTCAGCCTGGAATTTTTTTAATACTACTCTAATAAATACTTACCAAACAGTAGCTAGTGAAGACCAACAAATCCCCAAAGTTGAGTAAAATTAAGTCTTACAATAAATATTTGAATTTATTGTGTGGTAGTTGATTAAAATATCTCTGATTAGTCAACCACAGCTTTACTCGAGGTAAGCAGAATAACACATTACAGTTATGTGAGACATTAATCAGAGCTTCGGTCCATAAACAAGATAGAAATGCAGCGCTACCATCTATCAGTGATCTGTTGGAGATTACTGTGGCTCCTGTGTCTTTAAATGTTAGGAAGAGGCAGATGGTTTTAAAATAATATTTAAAAAAATTGGGCTGAGCCCCGGTGGCATAGTGGTTGTGCGCGGAACTGCGGCCCACTGGGACGGAGGTTCAATTCCAGCAGTGGGGCTGGGCCTCCTACTCCCACCGCCGGAGAGCAGTGATGCCCACCCCCCCAAAAAATAATATTAAAAATGAGAAATGGAAGATGGTAAGGAAATGCAAAGTAATTTATGCTTTATGAAATATTTCCTAAACTCAAAGGCAATTCTCTTCATTTGAGGGCAGGCAATCTCTTGGTTATTGACAGGCCAATCTAAAGTGAAGCACATATAAACCAGTGGATCTGTTTTCATATGAAATTCATGTCCCAATTACTTTGGCATCTAAAAGAGAAAAAAGAATTTTTCACATGACTAATAGTACTTTCAGTCACATAAATATTTAGGGATGAGGTTACACTGTGATAAATTGCTACAAATGCCAGGCTATCATGAGATAAAGAAAGCCCAAACCAAACCTACTGTCACCAACTTAAAGAGTCACAGTGGCCCTATGGGACGAAGTTCAACTGTGTGCTCTGTAGCATTCCCAGGGCTGTACAACTTCATGAGAGCAGACGCTCTCATCTTTCCTTTGTAGAGCATTTGGTAAGTTTCACCCCCCACCCTTGTGGTTAAAAAAATGGTGGTAATATCTGATCACCTTTTTATATAAGGTGACCCTGGATTCGTTTTTTGGGGTTTTTTTTTTTTGGTGGTTGTTTAAAAATTTTTTTTTACAGTTTTACTTGCACATAATCTACATATCATAATAGTTCAATCACATCAAGAATAATTATACAATTACTACTACAATCAATTTTGAAACATATTCCCCCCGTGATTAAATCGCCTTTAAAATGAGTTGTATAATCACATTCAGTTTTAGTGTTCACCCCACCCTCCCACCTTTGTTGTTTATTCCTGAAATCCCCACCACCCTCCCCATCTCCCACCCCCATACCCCTGCATCCCCTACAAACCCTTGCATCAGCTATTATCTCTATGCACCCACTCCTTTTGTGCTTCACAAACTGGTAAACCCAACAGAAACAGTAAAGAACAAAAACATAATAAAGTGGTAAGGATAAAATAATAGTACTATAAAGATAAAAATACAAACAACACATAAGAAAGAAAAGACTAGGGGCTGGGCCCCGGTGGCGTAGTGGTTGTGCACGGGACTGCGGTCCACTGGGAGGGAGGTTCAATTCCAGCAGTGGGGCTGGGCCTCCTACTCCCACCACCGGAGAGCAGTGATGCCCCCCAAAACAAAAAAAAAAAAAAAAAGAAAGAAAAGACTACCATCAATATTTAAAATGCATCTGGAAGAGAACCCGCAGTGTCTACAAGGAATGCCTGTATACTTGTTTCAATTTTGTTGTACTTTCATTTAAAAATATTTTCATATAAATGTATCAATATGTAAAAATTAGCCCCCCCCAAAAGAGTGATGCCTTAGATGAAGGGTAGAGTACAATCACCAGATATCTAACTTTCATCATTATAAAACTTTCAACATTTTATATAAGTGAAAAGAAAATTAGCAGGTGGCTTTTTACCTTGTTGAAGACTACTGTGAAGATAATTGACAAATGTTGCTAATATAGTGGCCACATTCATCACTTGCCAGCATTGGGCAAGGCCAAGAGTGAAAAGTTCATTCCAATATGCTTTCACCAATGATATGCTGTTTTCATGCCTATGCAAAAATAGTCAAGCTTAATTAAAATTTCTAAACGTTATAGCACTCATAAATTTAAGAACAAAGTATTACTTAACAAATTATTCTAAAAGGTCAGACTAGACATAGACTTGATCAATTCTATTTTGTACAGAAGTTAAAAACTAATGAAAAATTACTTAGAAATTTAAATATTAGCCAGCTTATTAATCAGTCTATTATAAATGAACAAAAAGTGGGCCTTTAATCTCACATTTCATAATCAAATGAAATATTGTTCAAAAAGAAAAAGTGGCTGAGCCTGATGGCTTAGTGGCAGTTTGCGGGACTGCGGCCCACAGGGTTAACAGTTCAAATCCAGCAGCAAGACTGGGCTTGCTATTCCCAACAAGGCAGTGATGCCACAAAAAAAAAAAAAAAAAAAAGCGAAGTGCACATTTAAACAATTTTCCCAAGTTTTCTTTTGACTTAAGTGCATGTAAATACATTTGCATGTAAATACGTTTTTCTAAAAAGGGTTCAAGTAAGCAACCAATTTTCTGGGAGAAATAGCCTATTCTGTGTGTTCCAGATGAGACAAGGCCCACAAAAACCTAAGCTCACTGCTGCTGAACCTCAATTCTGACTGACTGATATACCAGGCTTTTACAAGAAGTAACAAGAGCCCAAAGTCCTTTTCTAAATGGCTGGATTAGAAACCTCAGCAACTTAAGAGTAGAAAAATCATGAGAGCAAGAGTTAAGACAAGTTTTAAACCAGTACCACCTGTTTTTACCCAATCAAAAACAGGCAAAAAGCTCTTCAAAGCTGAAGTTTTTAAACTCTGTAATAGGCAAAGATACTATATGTTCTATTGATCTGGCTCAAATTTACTATGAGACCCAAATATAAGAAAGATGTGGATTAGCCAAGCCATAAATTCAGTTGGCCCTCCAGTTCTGTGGTCTTGAACCTGGGATTAGCCAACCGCAGGTCAAAATAGAAGGTATGGGGCAAGCAGTAGAAACGTCCTAAGTCAATTAAATAGTCGAAGCAATCTCTCAATGGTAAGAGTGAGCATAAAGTACTGTTTACATTGCATTAGGTATAATGCAAGCACTATATTGTTTTATATAAAAGGTAAGCATTCATGAATTTTGGTGTCCTAGAACCAAGTCGGGGACAACTGTATACAGTACCCCTCTTGGCACTGAAGATACACTAAGTCTGCATTCATGAAACAGGCAATATAGTGAGCACATGTATAATTTCAAAATTTTTATATCGTCTATGTAAATACATACACACATATTAGTAATTTTAGGTGATAAAATTATACACTGTATATTATAATGACAGAGACAAGTTCATATAAGGTGATTTTTAAAAGCCTTTCTGAGGAGGTGACAGTGCGTACCGAAAAGATGAGACTCAGAGTAAGGAAAGGGAAAACTCAACAGAAGATTGAAGGGAGTAGGGTATCAGGAAGAACAAATGAATAAATAGAGTGGATTATGAGATGCTGCTTGTCCTTTTTGGAATGTCCTTTTCTCACACTGGATCCTGGTTAGTTCTAGTTCTTCTCTTTTCATTTAGCTCAGAGCTCACATCTTCAAGAGATAGCTTCTTACTACACTCTGCTACAAAAACAGTTAATCATTTCTTTTTAGATGCCACCTACATACCTTTTTAATTCCCGTATGGCATTCTACCTTAGGAGTTTAATCTAGTATTAGAACCTACTAGATTACAACCTTGTTGAAGGCTGAAACCCTCTTACTCATTTCTGTACCTCAATGGTTAACACACATAGCAAAAAGAAGGAATTAAGCAGATGATTCCTGAGGGGAGGGTACAAAACAGGAAGAAATGAAACTTGGAAAAATCAGACCTGGGAATGCTTGGGGGAACATGCTCTTTAACAATTAAGTAATCTTTAACCTTCAAAACTATTTACTTTATGGGCTGATCCCTGGTGGCCTTAGTGGTTGAGTGTGGAACTGCAGCCCGCAGGCTTGGCGGTTCAAATCCAGCAGCGGCTGGGTAGCGCCCACGACCACCAGAGGCAGTGATACCCACACACAAAAAACAAAAACAAAACTATTTTATTATAAAAAAGTTATGAAATAAGAATTCACTTCTCTAAAGAGATTTAAACTGGTAGGAGCAGCCTAATAAGAAAGATATAAACTGAGAGGAAAACCACTTGCATTTTTTTTCTATTTAATACACCATTAAGAACTCAAACCTCTGTATTACACCTTATTTAAGAATTGAATATACTTGAAACAAAATCTAATATTAACTTAAGGATCAAAGAAACTTTTTTTCCACTGAGAAAAAACAGGCTCCTCCCCCCTTTCTATTCAGTATTTGAGAATGACTTGCCATAAAAATAGAAAAACAAAAATCAATTTGAAAGTCTAGCTTAAATGAAAAGCAATGGTCTGACATTTCCAAACAGAAAATGATTAAAAAATAAATGTGCAGTCATAATGACAACAATCAAAATAAAAGGTAAGAATATACTATGAACACCTTAGTTGAAGAACAATTTGGTGTGGCTGATAAAAAAAATTAAACATCCTTAGGTGGGTGTACAAAAGGTTAACATGCCTAGCTGCTAATCTGTAAGTTGGAGGTTCAAGTCTGGAAAGAGGAACCTTGTTAGACCAGGTTTGGCAAACTACATCCAAAAATTCAGTTACTGAAAATGCAATGAAGCACAGTTCTGCTCTGATGTGCACAGTGTGGCCATGAGCCAGTCAACTTGAGAACAAGTGGGAGTGGACCATCAAGAATGAAAATGTACATTATGTACACCCTTTATGACTCCAAAATCCTACTTGTAAAAACCTATTTTATTGCCATAAGTAGGCAAAGAAATACAAACAATCTTAAGAAGATCGCACCAAACATCATGCCCATTCACCACAACCCTTGAGGACAGAGTAGAACTGGCCTCTAAGGTTTCCAAGGCTTTATGGAGCAGACTGCCACATGGTGCACAGTGCTGACTGTTCAGGGAGCAGTGCAGCACTTACCACTGTGCTGCCAGGGCTGCTTCTTAGAACATGGAATCTAAATGTCTACTAGTTAAGAGCTGGAGAGTATATTAAAATCAATCCCTAAATTGAAATACTAGGTGCTTATGAAGAACTGCGCAAACTTACATGTGCGGACAAAGCGCGAAGTCCATTAAGTAAGTGTGCAATGCAAGCAATGAAGAGAATGAGTAGATTGTGAGTAGTGTGTGTGCGACTGGCTTTCAAAATGTTTGTCAAAAAAGCTAATGGAATGTTCCTACAACTTTTTACAGACATATGGAAGAAAACGAAAAGCAAACATGAAGGGAAAAGTATTTTTCTGAACCTCTGAAACTTGTTTAAAGAGGAGGCAGCTAAGCAAAGTAACTTAGGAGTAAATAGAGGAAAGGAAAGAGAACAGAGGCAACTGAATAGAAATCAGAGTTCTTTACTGGCTACACTTATTAGTAAGGACGTGTCCTGAAATTGTTGGTAGAGACTCAGATAAGAATCTGGAATGACTATCAGTGTAGAGGAGGAGGGAACACCAAAACTGGTACACATAGCCCCCATGAAAAAAGATGGAAAGAAGCAACTCAGTAGCAATTGCCACTCAATAGATAGCAGATACTTTGAGGAGGTAAGAAAAGTCACAAATAGAAATAACAGCAAAAATATCTGCATTTCTTATCCTAAAATTTTAAAATTACATCTTCGTATATAGCTGTGCTATTCAAATATTTAAGTTTCCTTAGGGAAAACAAAACAAAACACCACTACAGCAACTCTCCTTTAAGTCTGCTTAAAATGAAATAGAAAAAAAAACAACTGATCATTTATTATGTCACCCACATGAAAGTATTTCTCCTACTTTACAGATGTGGGAGTGAAGCCTCTGTGAAGTTAATAATGATCCAAATACACAAAGGCAAGAAGGCAGTTATCAGAATTTGAATTGTCAGATTCTATAAACCATCTCAAAATTTGCAAATAAAATGCTAAAGTTGAAGTTCTCAGTAGAGCCCCCATTTAAAGCTAATATTTTGTGATTTCTTTTCCAGTTAAAAAAAAAAAAACAATGCCATCAAGTCAGTTCTGATTTTTTTATCTATGGCAAGGCTTGGACCTCTGATCCAATGCTTACTGACGGTGTCACATATTTTGAAAACATTTCCCTGGGGAAGTAAAAAGAGGTGGGTACAAAAGCTATATAGATTCTCAGTCAAGTCTCCAGAAACCTACATCAAAAATCTATTTTTAAAACACGTTACATAACAGTATATGTGCATGTCTTTTTAAAATGCATAATGGTGTTTTTCTTAAACCATTTCAGTGTATTATTCAAATTCAATAATGTTCAAAAAGCACAGAATTAGTCCTCATAATTATCAATTAGAGCATAGTTTATATTACTTATTTAAAAAAAAAAAAGGTTACGATTTGAGAGTCATTTGTACCTGGGGAAAACCTATTTGGCATCTACATGAAAACATCAAAGGCACTAATATTATTTTCTTAGCATCTATTTGAGCTGAGTACTTAGGAGGTACTACTGTAGAGATGGTTTCACCCCGCTAAGATAATGAAATAATACTTCATTTTAGTGAAACTTTAAAAACTTTGTGTTCAACTTTGAGGTTTAGCATTGCTCTCCTACTTAAGGTCTCCTGTGGTCAATGATGATGACCTGGAACTTCTCATCACATTGTAAGAATCTTGGTAGAGAGAAAGAGGAGTACTGCGGAGCCCTTGCAGTGGAGTGGATTATGTGTTGAAGGGCACCAGTTGGAAAACACCAGTTCTCAGGCTTTCTCCTGCCTTAGAGAGTGGCAGTACTGGAAGCCCCGAGAGGCAGCTTCCCCCTGTCCTATAGGGCCACTGGGAGTCAGACTTGACTTGATGGCACCGAGGGTTTATCTGCTTGTTTATACTTCAGGCTCATCACGCCAGGTGCTCCCAAGCTGAGTTAATACTAGCTTGTAGTTAGTTGCTAGTGGTTCGATGAAGAACATACAACCAACAATGAAACTGCGTAAGTACTGAAATGACGAATCTTACACATGAAAGTAACACCCTTGTCGAATACAGAAGTCCAATACAAATGGTACTACCATGCACATATAAAGATTCTTTAAGCTACTATTCCCCTCCACTAAGATAAGTGATCAACACAAACTTGACTTTTAGAGAATTAATGTTATTCATCTGTTTCTCTAAAATTGAGGTGATGCTATGAAATTTTGTATTTAGAGATAAAAATACAACTAATATCTGTTTCTAAGACATTTAGAATAGCTTTCATCATGATGTAACAGATCTTGTTTTCTTTCATAGCATTTAGTCCTTATCCCTCTGATAAGCCAACACATAAACAAATATGACTATAAATTAAATGGCCAGGGATAAGAAGTAAAAGTTTATACAGCAATCAATGGCCTTGATGGCTAAATCAATAGTTACCCTGATTGCAAAAAATTTGGAAGTCATTATGTTGAAACTAATTATCCAGAGAACATAGGAAAATGTAGTTGCCACTATAAAGTTAATTATAACCTTACACTTTCTATTTTTTCAATATTTGAGTTATTCCCATAGGATAATGACACCAATTTAACACAAATACTTAGGATCAATAGTATTATGAATAATTCAAAGATTTCAAGTTACTTTCTTGAAAATGCCTTCCTTTGGTTATCTTACAATAACTGATAGCCTATAATTAAAAATATCACCAGGTAACCTGACTTGAGTACGCCAGGTGAAAGTTTAGCAAACTTTTGCATTAGAGTTACATAATTGCTAGTATATAAATTTATATTTTGATTTTTTCCTTCTAACAAAAGAAACAAAAAATCTGAAGGAATTTTAAAGGAAAAATGTGACTTTCAGACAAAACACTACTAAAAGGTTTAAATACTACTACTACTATAAAGCAGGTTTTCAGAGCATGAAATTGAACTCCTTCAGCATATGATTTAAGAATGCATGGTATGTCCAACAAGTTTTACTAAATCAAATTATAGTGAAGTCCTTAGTGTACTGTCTACAGACATGATTTAACTGTTTCTTAGTTATAATCAAACTCTTCTCAAAGGATAAGGATGCAGTTATTATTCCTATTTGACAAACAGGAAAACAGAATAATGAAATGAATCGTTCACCCAATCATATTGGGGAGTGCAAGTTTCTTTCATAAAATGATTAATTTCCCGACTATGGGCTTGCTCTTTCTTAGTGTCGGTTACTTTAAAGCCCGCTAAAGAAAGTGAAATGAACTTTGATTAAAAGATTGGGTTTAAAAAAAAAAAAAGATTGGGTTTTTGATGGTATATAAGTTTGCAGATGCTCTGATTACTTCAAAACAGAATGAATATAAAGATAGGCTCTTGTGATGAGGACCCAGCCTACAGATTGCTGTGGTGATAACTTTTAAGGCTTGCTTTCTCCCCCCTTTCCCTTAAAATAAATAAATAAATAGATAAAAAGACCAGAAGACAATGATGTCGTAGGTTTAAATATAATCACTGTAAGCAGTTTACCACTTCTTAGTTAACAAGGTTGGGATGAACTTTGAAACAGGAGATCTGAAAGGGGGTGTAAATAAAGTGACCAGACTTTAAGCGGGACCCCATTGATGGCGGGTGGGGGGGGGGGGGTGCGGATTCCTTGATTAAGAATTTGGTCTATATGGAGCAACAAAAATTTTCATAGAAAAATTTTTTCATAGAACGCAGAAATAGTATTGTAATATATTTATTTTAATTTTAAAATGCTGCGGGACATTGTTAAAATGTTAAAAAGGGGGACGTCTGGTCACTTTAGGGTAGAAGGAAAATAGTGACCCTATACTAACACAGATTAGAAGGAAAGCCTCATGATCTACTTAAAAAAAAAATCCGCCAGCAAAGCCCAACTGACAACTGATTAAAGGAGTGGCAAGATCAGACAATACTTCAAGGAGTCGCCATTGATTCTTGGGGTGGGGAAGTTTTCCATTCTAAATCTTACTGACTACTTCCCTATCTTGAAGTGAATCAAAACTAGCCTATTACAAGTGCCATCCAAATAAAAAGAATATTCAGGGGGCTGAGCCCCGGTGGCGTAGTGGTTGTTTGCGGAACTGCGGCCCATTGGGATGGAGGTTCAATTCCAGCTCCACGGGAGCAAAGGTTGGGCCTCCTACTCCCACCACCAGAGGGCAGTGAGCCACCCCCCCCCCCAAAAAAAAAGAATATTCAGAAAATATTGGCTAGCTATCATGGCTTAGCATAAAAATGGCAAAATTTAAGTTATAATGCTGCATTTTTTTCTTCTCAAATCCTCCCAGAATAAAAGTTGTTTTCTCTTTCCCCTTAATGTACATTTGTGCTGCAAATTTACATTTACATTCAAGAACTTCAAAACACTCACCCTAGTGCTTGGAAGGAGGGGATCGAAAGTGCCCAGTGCATTGATAAGAACAGCAGTCTGGAGGCAGACTCCCCAATGTAGTGCACATTCAGGTACTCAGGCATAGGAGAAGGCATGGTGAGCTAGTGTGAACAGGGATTTTGGTAAATCATCTTATGACTGAACAGTCTAAAGTCATCATTTCTTTGAAAAGTTAAATGTAAACGTCACATATAAAATGCATCTTTCCAATATAACTGGCTAAAAATGCAAATCTGGAGAAAATCCAGTCATTGTTTTACAGTGAGCAATAAGGCTCACAATAAACTAGTAGCCTACAAACCAGAAAACCCACTGTCAAGTCGATTCTGACTCCTAGTGATCTTATAGGAGAGAGAAGAACTGTCTCACAAGGTTTCCAAAGCAGATAATCGCTATCGAGCACAGTCACATCTCTCTCCCTTGGAGCACCTGGTGGGTATAAAAAGCCAACTTTTCAGGCTGAGCCCCGGTGGCGTAGTGGTTGTGCGTGGGACTGCGGCCCACTGGGATGGAGGTTCAATTCCAGCAGTGGGGCTGGGCCTCCTACTCCCACCACCGAGAGCAGTGATGTTCCCCCCCCCCCCAAAAAAAAAGCCAACTTTTCAGTGAGCAGCCAATCACCTGACTCCACACCATCAAGGCCATCGTTTCTCACAAACCAATAGCCACCAGGTAGAATCCCACTTGACAAATATCAACTAAGATTATTTTTTTGGCTGTGTCTTACTCTTTCCTTTACAATACTGGTGTGGACTCATGAAGTAGTTTTTAAAAACCTACAGATAAAAAGGCATCTGTCGCCATACACTCCTCATAAAAGCATTCAGTTTGCATTGCTGATCTTAGGCAGCTATTTTAAACACATAGCCACAGCTGAAAGTACTGTATAGAAAAATCCTGCTAAAATTACTGCTGAAAATCTGATTGGGGCTGTAAACAAAATGTAACATTTTCCTCTACTTTAAAATGACTACAGCAAACAATACCAAGTAGAACGAGCTAGCGCACTATAGAGGCTAAGTCCCCTGGCGGGCAATTCGCCAGGATGGAGCCAAAGTCCCTGAAGGAGTTTGCTCGATGCCTAGTAAACCAAACCCACTGCTGTGGGGTACATCCCAACCCCGAGGGCCCACAGACCAGGAGAGGACTGCCCCACAGGGTTTCCCAAGATGACCTAAGACAGCCACCTCTACATATCTCTTCCAGACAAATATTTGCACACTTGCATAACAAGGCATGTGCAAGGATGTTCCAATAAGTGCTCCTCATGATAGTGAACAGAAGGACTGGGGAAAGAATCATCCATGCTGTAGAATACTTTGTAGACACTGAAATTAACGAGACAGATGAAGATGTGATGGCACAGAACAAACTCTCTTGGTTATTTAACTGGAAAAAACCAGCAAGCTAATACATAGATGATTCAATTGTTAGTCTCTTTGAGATGTAATTATTTTTTGCTTTGAATTTTTTTACTCAAACCATGTGTTTTCAGTATTAATTAGTGGGACACATTGTGATGAGTTCAAATTCTAAGATACACAAGTTCCCACCACATGGCAGCACGCACTAAAAGTGGAGTGGCAGTTTCTTCCTAAATTCCAACTCCAAAAGCCAAACTCCCAGGCTGAGCCCCGGTGGCGTCATGGTTGTGCGCGGGATTGCGGCCCACTGGGATGGAGGTTCAATTCCAGCTCCACAGAGCAAAAGCTGGGCCTCCTAATCCCACCACCTGAGGGCAGTGATGCCCAAAACAAAACAAACAAACAAACAAAACAAAAGCCAAACTCCCTGCCACTGAGTGCAATCTGACACGCGGCAGCCCTATAGGGCAGGGCAGAATGGCTCTGATGGGTTTTTGAGACTCTCTTTATGAAAGTAGAATGCCTGGTCTTTCTCCCAAAGAGTGGGTGGTAGTTTTGAACTGCTAATCTTGCAGTTAGCAGTTCAACACAGAACCACTAAGCCTGCCCCTCACGGTCCAGAGGTGGGAAATATTGTCTCATAGGTCATCAGAGTTAAAAAGAAGGAAGGGCCTGTGTGAACATGAGGTGTCCATGGGATCAGTTTTATCGGACATCAAAGAACCAGAGCAAAAAAATCTTAAGGTGAATGAGGAACAGTAGAGAGTGGAGATCAAAAATCCATCTGTAGACAACTGGACAGTCCCTTACAAAAGGGCCACAAGGAAGAGATGCAATATAGCACCAACGAAACATACAACTTTCCTCCAGTTTTTTCATGCTTGCTCTCCCCCACTATCAAGATTCCAATTCTATCTTACAAATTTGGCTAGACAAAAGCACGTACACTGGGCTGAGCCCCAGTGGCGTAGTGGTTGTGCGCGGGACTGCGGCCCACTGGGACGGAGGTTCAATTCCAGCAGTGGGGCTGGGCCTCCTACTCCCACCACTGGCGAGCAGTGATGCCCCCACAAAAAACAAAACAAAAAAAAAACATAAAAGCATATATACTGTGGTACAGCTAAGAGCTGGAAACACATGGCATCCAGGACAGATAAAAGCCTCAGGGTCGGGCTGAGCCCCGGTGGCGTAGTGATTGTGTGCAGGACTGTGGCCCACTGGGATGGAAGTTCAAGTCCAGCTCCACAGGAGAAAGGCTGGGCCTCCTACTCCCACCACCGGAGAGCAGTGATTCCCCCTCTCCACCCCCCCAAAAAAAAAAAGAGAAAAAAAGAAAAAGAAAATGGCTGGGCTGAGCCCCGGTGGCGTAGTGGTTGTGCGCAGGACTGCGGCCCACTGGGACGGAGGTTCAATTCCAGCAGTGGGGCTGGGCCTCCTACTCCCACCACCGGAGAGCAGTGATGCCCCCCCCCCCCAAAAAAAAAAAAAAAGAATTCTACCCGTATATTTGAAAATGCACAATGAGCGGAGATACAGACTTTAGTGAGATTGGTTCAAACAGTTCATTTCATACTTCATATAGAGCAGATCAAGTCTACAAAATTAAAATATTTTGTATGGATGTGGTTTTATGTAGTTTTCTGAAGAATGGTTATGCAGCTTTCATCAAATGTGAAGGGTGTCCAGGACTCAGATATATGAAAACATCTTCGTCAAAATGACACTGAAACATTGCAGTAGATATCAGAGTTAAAAGACACCTTGATTGCTACAATGGAAATAACACTTTGTTTCTATATCAACATACTTTATAAAACACATCTTTTAAAACACAGAAATTCCTTATTTTGAGAAATGCCTGTGGTATATTACTTATAAAGAGTGGGCATGTTCTATAATTTGTCTGTTGTACATACTTAAATTTCTTTCTTTCTTTTTTTTGGGGGGGGGGGCATCACTGCTCTCCGGTGGTGGGAGTAGGAGGCCCAGCCCCACTGCTGGAATTGAACCTCCGTCCCAGTGGGCCGCAGTCCCGCGCACAACCACTACGCCACAGGGGCTCAGCCCCACACTTATATTTCTAACAGCAAAGTGTCAGATAGCTAATGCTGAGATAAAATAATGAATCAGCTTGTCTTTTAGACTGAAAAAACACAGATTTCCCTGTATGGGAAAAAGAAACTTCCATAAGACTAAAGCGTCCTAAAAATTACTGTAGTGTATGGTTTATAAAACTAAATTATGTATATATATTTTTTTTTTATTTATTTATTTTTTTATTTTTTAGGCATCACTGCCCTCAGGTGGTGGGAGTAGGAGGCTCAGCCTTTGCTCCTGGGAGCCGGAATTGAACCTCCATCCCAGTGGGCCGCAGTCCCGCGCACAACCACTACGCCACCGGGGCTCAGCCTAAATTATGTATATTTTACACATTAGAAAATTCAATGTGATTCAAATCAGTGATTTTTTTCAAGAGTGCAGATAAGAAGTCTACTACTGATTTAAGAAGTTATTACTTGCTTCTACATTTATCTTTCGAAAACAAAGTTCTGTATGTAATTCTGATAATAGGCTGTATGATACAGGTTTAAAAACCATTTGACTTGGGTTAGATCTGGATCCCCTCACCAACCTCTGACACTCCCCACCAACTTTATCATTAATTACCTGAAGAGCTCTGGTAAAAAAAACTCATGCATTAGTTATCTGAGATTTGTGAGTCACACTAGGCTATGTGTCACAGTTTCAGTAGAGGAAAAAAATGAGTTACCGAAAGTACTATAAAAGGGCCTGTGTGATCCTGAGGGGTCGAAAGGAGCAGGTATCAAGCATCCAAGAACATGAAACACATCACTACGAATGAGAGGAAGAATAGGGTGGGGACCCAAGGACCCAAGTCACAGGGAGGAGATGGACCAATCAGGGTGCAATGAAGTAGCGGTCAAACATTCAACTTTTCTTTAGTTCCTAAAGGCTTCCTTCCCCCACCTGTCATGATCCCAATTCTACATTATAAATCCAGCTGCACTAGAAGAGGTACACTGGTACAGATGGGAACTGGAAATATGGGGAACCCAGGATAGATGAACCCCTCAGGACCGGTAGTGAGAGTGGAGTTACCAGATGGGTGGAGGGAAGGTGGGGTAGAGAGGGGGAGCCAATTACAAGGATCTACACATAACCTCCTATCTGGAGGACAGACATTGGAGGAGTGGACGAGGGAAGATGTCAGGCACTGTAAGATATGACAGAACAATAATAATTTATAAAGTATTGAGTGTTGGTGGGGGAGGGGGAGGGAGGGGAAAGGATGAAAAGCTGTTATCAAGGGCTCAAGCGGAAAGCAGAGATTTGGAGAATGATGATGACAGCAGGCAGGCGAATGTATGTATTGTGATAAGCAATGTGCAAGTCCCCAATAAAATGATTAAAAAAGGGAAAAATTATAACAGTTTTATTGGCATGAATTTATATATCATGCAATTCTATAGTTTCTACATATTAACATGGGCTGTGTAATTCACTACCACAGGGGAAGAAAAGGGGAAGAGGGAAATAGCATGCCTGAGAAATGACAGAGTTGGATCAGACTGGGAGGTTATCTGCTCCCTTAAAGATTTATAGCCAGGGCTGAGCCCCGGTGGCGTAGTGGTTGTGCGTGGGACTGCGGCCCACTGGGATGGAGGTTCTATTCCAGCTCCATGGAGCAAAGGCTGGGCCTCCTACTCCCACCACCTGAGGGCAGTGATGCCCACCCCCCCCCCCCCCCCCCCCCCCCCCCGGCCCCCCCAGAAAAAAACAAGAAAAAAAAAATTCATGACCAGAAAATGTTAAGAATGAACAAATTTAGAAAGTCCCAGGCTAGAGCATCTCAGAAATCACTAAAACAAAGCAACAACAAAAACCACTGCCACCATCAACAAATAAAAGCAAAGCAATTTTGACTTCACGGAGCTTGTGGAGTAGAATAAGGAAAGAGGAGTGCTGTTCACTTCAGAAAAACAAAAAACTTGATTTTGTGGGATCTGAGGATACCCAGAGTACAGTAAGGCTAAGGTGAAATGGAAAAACTACTCATTCAAGAAGGGAAGGTGGGAGAGATTGCTTGAATTTGCCTAATCCACCTTTCCAAAACACATTATTTGAGGGCTAATCCCTGGTGGCGAAAGTGGTTGAGTGTGGGACTGCAGCCCGCAGAGTTGGGGGTTCAAATGCAGTAGCGGCTCTCAGGAGCAGCACTGGGTAGCACCCACGATCACCCGAGGCAGTGATGCCCTCCAAAAACCAAAAAAACCAAAAAGTAAAACCAAAAAACCAAAACACATATTTGAAAGACTACATGATCTGCGAACCACCATGAACAACGAAAAAAGTGAACTCCCATTCTCAATAGAAGTCCTCCTCCTTTGCAAGTCAGTCCTTCTACTTCCATCTTACTTGTCACACACCCTTTCCCCCATAATAATCCAATGGCAGGAAGGAAACATAACTGAAAGGCTGTAAGCTTTAGAGTAAGAAAGCAGTGAGAAAAGTCAGTTTACTTTACGCCACCCCATCCCTTGTGCAATTCCTATCATTACTTTTTTTTTTAATTAAAAAAAAAATTTTTTTTTGGGGGGGGGCATCACTCCTCTGGTGGTCGTGGGTGCTACCCAGTGCTGCTCCTGAGAGCCGCCGCTGGATTTGAACTGCCAAGCCTGCGGGCCGCAGTCCCACACTCAACCACTTACACCACCAGGGCTCAGCCCCCTATCATTACTTTTAAAGGCTGATAGTCATTATTCCTATTGCCTTTCTAATATTCCCTATTACATTTTTTCCTATATGGTACAAATAAAACATTCCTAATATTTTCCTTATAAGCTATCTTTGATAAAGTTTTATATAAAGATAGGTTTCCAAAAAAAAAGGATGGGTTTCACTGATATGATTAACTATACCAAACAACAGAAATTAGTATTTAAGTTATTATGCCACTAGCTGTGGCTGTTTATTTCTACCGAGGCAAACATAAGCAAATACAAATTTTACCATTTGCAGTTTTGGCCAATGTTCATCATTTCTACCAGTAAAGCACATATGCACTTGATACTATATTTTCTCTCTCTCTCTCTGTGTATGTGTATATATATATATATTCTCTCTCAAAATTTATAATATATATTAAAATTATGAGCAATTACATCAAGATATTCCATTACAGTCTGGTACTATTATTTGAAAACTCCTATGCACTTTCAATCATTTTGCACGCAATTTTCTAATAGCACTCTTATTTGACAGAGAAAAGATACCCAAAAGTTAAAGTATCATATGGTTTAATGTCACTCCTTCATGGTTAGCTCATTTATAGCTCTGGCTGAAACATTATCTGGGTGACAATCCCACCACCCTCTAGTAAGCAACATATATTGCTCCTCGCAGAGATGAATGTACCTAGAAGACCAAAACACAAAAGAAACCGCCCTCGAACAAATGTACTGTCCCCCACATTGTTAAAAAGTACAAAGTTTAAAAGTAAAATTTAAAATGCACTAATATCTTCTAAAAAATAATAATATATTCTAATGATGTTAAAGGGTAACGAATTAGTCATAAAGGAGGTTTTGTAGCTGTCATAAAAAAAGCAAAATATCTTGGTCGGAAGCACTGACAAAAGCAGTACTTACAAAGTATCATGAATGCCAGTCTTTAAAGTATAAAGTTATGGTTATAAAATCTACTTAATGTTCTAAAATTTAACTTTCATAAACTTAGATCTATTTCTTGTATTACAACTAAAACAGGATGCTTTACTGAGCATCATTTTACATAGCTAGACGTATGTAATTTTCTGCTGCTGTCATGAAATCCCATTGGGAATATTTCTGACTTTTAAAGCATAATAATACACTTTCATTTTTGGAAGGAAGACTGAAATCACACTGAACAATAAACGATATAAAAAAATTAAAATATACACAGGAAATACCCTGAAAACTACATGTGACTCGCTGAGAAGGGGCCCCTCTTTCTCGACATCATTTATGCCTGCATCTCCAGCAATGAGGTGCAGGCTTCCTTCCATGCTCTCTGAGCTCTGACAGGACGTGCTCTCGCCAGGATTCAATGCTTTTGCAAGAGTATCAAATGCCCTACAAAGAGAAATCAGAAGCTGTCGGCTTGGCCAGTTGCCACAAAAGAAGGAAAATCCTACATAAAAATTCTGAAATGAAGATTTAAAATGAAAAAATGTTCAGAAAATAGAAATCTGGTTTATCCTGAGCACTCTATGCCAGTTGATATTCATGAACTGCTTCAAAAACAACAAATTAAACTTCACAGGTCTAGTACAGAAAAACTAAAGAATATATAAATTGATTGTCCAGAAATTAATGTCTAAAAACACTTATATAATTATAGGAGGAAAGTTTGAACATTATACTGTGCAGTGAAAATTTCCTTTAAAAGTAACACATTGGTACCACAGATTTTTTGGTCTATTTATTTTGCTCACTTAAGTTATTTAAAAAGAACATGGGCAAAGTCTACAATGATTTGCCTCTATTCTATATAATACAGCATCAATTTGAGTTTTACTTAAAAACTCTAATAATATTTTAAAATATATGATTATACAGAGCTACAGATTAAACTGTAAGCTTAAAAATTAAGGTCGCTAACAAAAGTGAGCAATCAATTTTTCATGTTTGCTCCCCCTAGTTTTGAGTAAGTTGCCTTAAATCTCTATGTCCAACAAAGTCCTTTCTTAGGCTCTCAAATGAGGTTTTTGCAACATTTTAAGTGATAAAACAGATATTGAGAGAATGAGTCAGAATTCTGACACTTGCTTTCTGAAAAATAATTTAATATTATAGCTGATTCAGCTAAGTCTTTTGAATTATCTTCCTCATTAGCAACTGGGGGAGACTGGGGGAGGAATCGACTCGATCGCCTAATCAGCCATACTTCACTGTACAGACATAACAGCTGAATCCTGGCTTGAAATCTCAGACCCACATCATCATTTTAAGAGAGAAACAAATGTCTAAATTTTTTGGGGGGGGGGTTTTTTGGGGGGGACATCACTGCTCTCCGGTGGTGGGAGTAGGAGAACCAGCCCCACTGCTGGAATTGAACCTCCATCCCAGTGGGCCACAGTCCCGCGCACAACCACTACGCCACCGGGGCTCAGCCCCAAATGTCTGAATTTTAAGACTTGTTTTTAACATTTGAAATACTCACTCATTGTCCTTTGAGTTTATTATGTAAACAGTCAAACATTTTTACACTGAATGCTCCTTTTCTCATTAAAACAGACTAAGATTTAAAATTTTAAAGCAGTAATAGAAACAGTAGTTTTTCTGAAATATCTATAAATAGTAAATATAAATATATTTTAATAAATACTAAAGGACATTTAGTCAAGGATACTTAAGATCAAATTAGACATTTACCTTGAAACATCACCATTTGTTTGCATTTCTTGATGAAACTCACACAAAGAGGCATCACCATTGCTTGAGCTGTCAATCATAGATATTTCATTACTATTTTGAGAAAGATCTTTAGTTTTTCCAAGATTGGCTAATGATGTAACCACACTGGCCAATGTGCTCAAATCTCCCTGACAGGAATCAACCTTTAAAACAAGAGAAAGAGTATCATAGCTTTGCAAGTCAGCATGAGTAAACTTTAAATCTGAACTATCTAATCCTAAATTATGACATATCTGAAGTACTCTAATTTTGATATATGAAACCTAGAAAATAAAATCAAGAGTTCTGGGGCTGAGCACTGGTGACATAATGATTGTGTGTGGGACTGCAGTCCATAGAGTTGATGGTCCAAATCCAGCAGCAGCTCTCCAAAAGCAAAGGCCGGGCCTACTACTTCCACCAGAGCAGTGATGCCCACAAAAAAAAAGCAAAAAACAACAAAAAATCAAGAGTTCTGAATTTTTAGGAAATTTTTGGAAAATACAGGTTTAAAATCATCATGTGAATTTCTTATGAAAAAACATACATTAAATAAAAAACTTTACCTATCAGTTAATTTACCCAAGCCATAGCCTCCTACTCTGTAAAACAATATTCAATTAGAAGTTCTTCCTGGTTCTCTTTGCCTGTGCTCTAATACATTAAATTCTCATAGTTCTGGTAATTTCCAAAGTTTAGATAAATGTTAAGTTATGTAAACTAAAATGAATACTAGTGAAAAGAATGCCAATTTTTATAAGGTGCCATATTAAATGTTGAGAAAATAAAAAGTAAAAGAAGTTGATCTTGTGCCGATTTTTCTCTTCACTTCGATTAAAAATTCTCCATATTAAAAATTAAGTCTTTTGGGAAAAAAATTAAAAATAAACAAAAATTAGTCTTTTGCTACACATTACTTGTTTTCGTATTAATGATAATGACGTCTCATTCTATCACACATCATGGTACTGCGGCGGCTTGCAATGTTGGTCTGATGCGGAAATCTATGCTGCAGGTATTTCAAATTCCAGCAGGATCTCCCTGGGTGGACAGGTTTCAGTGGAGTTGCCAGACTAATTCAGACTAGGAGGAAAGGTCTGATAAACTACTTCAAAATAAATTAACCAATTGTAAACCTTGTAGCTCTCAACAGGTCATCAACCAGGTCACTTGCTTTGGGCATATCATCATCAGGAGATCAATGACAGAGGTTTGGTGAAGCACAGGGTCTTCACCAATGGAATGGCATTGAGACCTTCAGTAAGGGCAGGCCAACCCAACTTAACCCCACTGCCACTGAGTTGATTCTAAATTATGACATTATAGGTCTGAACCGAATGATTTCAGTAGTTGCTGAGGCGGTAACTTTTTTTTTTTGAGGGGGGGGGCATCACTGCTCTCCAGTGGTGGGAGTAGGCGGCCCAAGGCTGTAACTTTTATAGAAGTAAAGGGTTAAGGACTTTTTCTCCACAGAGATAATTGGTGGGTTCAAATTGTCAACCTTTAGGTTGGCAGTCTATAGCTTAACCAGAATTCTTTAGATGGACTGGTCCTACAGACAAAACAATGGACTCTGAACAGTCTTAACTGTGAGGATAACGCAGGGTGGGGTAACATTTTTATTTGTATGCAAGGTTACCACAAATAGTCAATTGGATGGTGGCTGTGTGAATTTTCTTCTTTGGGCATTAATTAGTAAGCTCTAATTCTTTTTTGAAAGAATTTTCCACTGACTTCCCAGAAATAGTTTGTACAGAAAAAATAAGTGCTTTGTTTTCTTCCACTTATTTACCAATTTCCAAAGTAATGAGTTGTTAGCTCAGCAAACTCTAAAGTGATAAATGAATTTTCTTTCTTTCTATGGATGTTTTTAATCCTAATGTACATATTTCCTTTATATTTCACTTGTTTTGTCAATTTTTTTATGAGATTGAATTTGATGGGAATAATCAAAGTAGCTGTGTGCCATTCTCAAACTCGAGTAGCCCTGGTGGTAGAATGGTTACATGTTGAGCTGAAATCCCGCCGGTCAGCAGTTCAAAACCACTAGCCACTCTGGGATAGAGAAGCAGGGTTTTCAACTCCGGTACAGTTAGTCCCATAGGCGAGTCAGCTTCAACGACAGGGCAGTGAGCTGACCCAAAAGCATGAGGGGCACGGGTGGAGAAGGGCGTCAGTGCACTGCTGCTACTGGGCAGGTTTGAACACCCCAGCTTCTCTGCAGAACAAAGTCGAGGTAGTGTGCTTCTGTGAGGATGATAACCTTGGAAACCCTGGCAATTTTCTGAACTAAAGAGTCACTATGTTTTGTAATCAATTAACTAGCAATGATTTTGGTTTGGCTGTTGGTACTAAATTAATTGCCTCAGAATCACTTACTGAATAGCCCCATCAGATATATCAATACTGCTTACATGAACACAATGCATTTAATTTAATCCTCACAACAATCTTGAGATGCAGAAATCATTATCCTATCACCTATAGGGAAAATTATCCATGTCACTCAGTTAGCAAGTAAGGTTTGTCTTGACTGAAGCCTGTGCTATTAACCACTGCTCCACCAGCCTTCTTAAACATGAGGGAAAAAAAGATGCATATATTTTTTCATTCCTTGAAGCATAGATAATAAAATCTTTACCTTTTCATGTACAATTCGGTTTTCATAATATTTGGGGTGGTTGTCAAGAATACATGGCAGCACACAGCTTTGCAAACACTCTCATCATCCTTTTGAGCTATCCCTGCCCCCTTATTACAAACATAATGCCAAGGTTATCTCATGTGCCAAGTTGCTTTTAATTTTGTCCTATATAGAGATATCTTAAAATCACACCATACTAAAAGGCATTCTTGACTAGTTAAGCTAATTATAGTTTGGATCTAAGAAAACTTCAGGGGATATTTCAGTTGGTCATCCAGAGCTCCAGAGATATTGAATTCCCTTAAGATTTAATATTCCGGGCTGAGCCCCGGTGGTGTAGTGGTTGTGCGTGGGACTGCGGCCCACTGGGACGGAGGTTCAATTCCAGCAGTGGGGCTGGGCCTCCTACTCCCACCACTGGAGAGCAGTGATGCCCAAAAAAACAAAAACAAAAACAAAAGATTTAATATTCCACTCTGCATTTCCCTTTTTGATCAGGACTCTTCTGGAAAATCTTTGATCAGAAATGTTCAGCAATAGTAGGCAAGTACCATCCAGCTCACTGATCTGGTAAGGCAGCAGTGAGTCAAGCAGCCAATTAGCCTTGCCTTCCATTTCCCCCACTATTCCCTACTCTCCTTCTGTTGCGGCTCTAGGACAGAGTACCTTGAATGGACCCTTGAGAACTTTGAAGAAACCAGGAGCAGTTAACTTTCCTTTCCCAAACTCTCTGTAACCATGAAGAAACTTTGGTCTCTAGATAGCTATCCTTGTCTTCTGTGAGGTCATACACTATTTGTTCTTTTGTTTTGACTTCTGACATGTCTTCAAACAACACTGCTCTGAGTAGTAATATTCATTGCACAAACTCTATTTTACCTGATCATCTATTGATGGGCACTCGGGCTGTTCCCACCTTTGCTTATTGTAAACAGTGCTGCAGACATCATTAGTCTATCAGTCTCTGATTAAATCTGCATTTCCAAGTCTTCGGCACATTTCTCCAAGAATGTAAGTGCTGCCCCACTTGGTAGTCCAATTTCTAGGTTTTTGAGGAGCCATCAGTTTTCCCTCACAGGCGGGCCCTTTTGTACTGCCACCAACAATCGCCCCATATCCCTGTCAACATTGGGTATTTTCCTTTTTTAATGTCAGCTACCCCAATGGGGGATCTTGCTGGGCTGCGCGCTGCAAGGCCAGCAGCTTGAAACCACCAGCCACTCTTCAGCTGAAAGGCATAGTGAGTGCTGGAAATTCGGGGCAGTTCTCCCCACATGGTTGTGAAGCCTCCACATTGTCATTGATGGCACTGAGATGGCTGCTTGACATTCCAGTAAGAACGAAATATCTCATTGTGGTTTCAATTTCTCTAATGGCTAGTGACATCAAGCATCTTTTCATGTATTTAGTGGCCATTTGAATGGCCTCTTAACCATTTTTTTGAGCTTTTTGTTGTCAAAATAATATGCCCATTTTACTAGATTCTTTTTAGATATATGGTGTTGGAAGTTACAAGCTTGTAGCCTGTCTTTTCTTTATTTTGGGGGGAGCAGGTGGTCTTTTTTATGTACAAAAATTTTGTTTTGGGGGCTGAGCCCCGGTGGCGTGGTGGTTGTGCGCGGGACTGCGGCCCACTGGGATGGAGGTTCAATTCCGGCTCCCAGGAGCAAAATGCTGGGCCTCCTACTCCCACCACCTGAGGGCAGTGATGCCTAAAATTAAAAAAAGAAAAAAACTTTGTTTTTGTGGCTGAGCCCCAGTGGTGTAAGCGGTTGACTGCGGGACTGTGGCCCGTGGCCTTGGCGGCTCTCAGGAGCAGCGCCGGGTAGCGCCCACGACCACCAGAGGCAGTGATGCCCACTCCCCTCCCAAAAAATTGTTTTTTTTTTAATGAGGTTCCACTAATTTGCCTCTTGCTATTTGCACTTTTTGTTACTGCAACTATTGTTAAAATCTAGACTCAACAGTCTTATCCTTGTGTTTTCTTCAAAGATTTTTATGGATTTTTTTTCATTTTGGTCTTTATTGTATTTTGAATTTGTTTTTGTGTGGTGACCCAAAGATGGTTGTTTTATTTTTTTTGAGGGGGGGGGGAGCCATCACTGCCCCCTGGTGGGAGTAGAAGGCTCAGTCTTGCTCCTGGAGAGCTGCTGCTGGATTTTAACCACCAACCTTGTGGACTGCAGCCCTGCACACAACCATTACGCCACTGGGATTCAGCCCCCAAAGATGTTATTTTTCTGCATGCAGAAATCCAATTTTCCCCACACCCTTTGTTGAAGAGATGGACTCTTTCCTCCCCTGCTATCAAATAAACTTAACACAATGTCAAAGCTCAGCTCACCACAGATATGTGGGTTTATTCTATTCCATTGGGTCACTATACTATACCGCAGCTATATATATTTTAAAGTATATAACAAATCTAGCAGTAAGTAGTTATATATAAAACTAGATCACATTATAAGTGGAGGAGTCTGGTCACACACTCCTAAAATTTATTTACAAATATGAGACTTTATGAGAATACATGTTTCTTGCTTTCTTAAGAGGATTTCTGAAAACTCTAGAATTCTAAGTTCTAAATAAATAAGCTTTAGCTTATTTTAGCTTTAGATCATTGTTTAACAAAGTTCTCCCAATCTGTAATAAAACCAAATGACATGGATACAAATATTCTTACTCTTGACCCAAGTGAATGTTTTGACTGAAGTGAACTATGAATTTCTTTCTACCTAAAATAACTTTGTCATGATTTTCTCTCTCTAAGGAGTTTTATTTTAAGGTGAAAGAAACTTGAAAAGCTTTTAAAGGGTTGTCACTTTTTACTGAATCTATGATTGTCATATTGACATGTCTGCCAGAGGTTTTGTGTATTAAACAAACAAACAAGCAAACAAACAAACAAAATCAAATGACCAAATTGAGGTAAGAGATGAAGAAAATGGAAAAACTTTAATTTCAAAATTTGTAGGCTTTAAATTAATTGAACAAAACACACCTTATCTGGTGTCATCAGCATAGTTGACTCAGTCTTTATTCCAGACTGATGAATATTCACAAACATTCCTGAATCTAACAGTCCGGCTGACCTGCAACAAAGGAGTCTCTTTTAGCCTGAGGTGCATGAGGAAGAAAAGCACCTCACAGGCTTAGCAGCTAACCTTTCTTTGATTTTTTTACCATACCTTGCAGTTTCACTATCTGTTACAAAAGTTGGAGTGGCAGCTAGTGGGCTCCGAAGGTCTTTTCGGATGTAGATCTTTTCTGTTGAAGCGGCACAGTTGGAAGACTTTTCTCTTGAAACTTCAATAGGTTTTCTTTCACACTGAACAGCTAAAAAATTGGGATAAACTATTATAATGAAAACTTAAAAGGCAATTGTAAAAGTAAACTAAGTGACCAATGCAGCTAATGGGACACATGTTAGCCAATGGGGCACATGAACTGCTGAGATAATGCCCAGTCTTTCGAAATTATTTGCAAATTCAACAAGGCTGATTTAAAAGAAAAAGATCGGCCTTTTTGGATCTTTCTTCTGTCCCTGCCACAGGAGGGTAAAAAGGCAGAGGCACACTGACTTCTGTAAAATCTCAGTGTCCAGGATGAGTGCTTTAAAAATACACAAATCGCTGAGCCCAGGTGGCATAGTGGTTGCGCGCGGGACTGCGGCCCACTGGGATGGAGGTTCAATTCCGGCTCCACGGAGCAAAGGCTGGGTCTCCTACTCCCACCACCTGAGGGCAGTGATGCCCCCCCCAAAAAAACCAAAAAAACCCGAAAGAAACAAAACAAATACACACATCAAAGCAATCAACAAAAAGAATCGTCACAAACCACAAAAAATAAAATGTAGTGTTTTTATGTTGTTTTAAATCCAAAGAAAAGGTGAATTTTGGAGAAAAATTCCATTGCTTGGCATCCATTTATAAAATATAGGTAATATTTCGGGCTGAGCCCCAGAGGTGCAATGGTTGTGTGCGGGACTGCGGCCCACTGGGACGGAGGTTCAATTCCAGCAGTGGGGCTGGGCCTCCTCCTCCCACCACCGAGAGCAGTGATGCCCCCCCCCCCAAATATATATATATATATATGTGTGTGTGTGTAATGTTTCATCTATTTTATAGAAATTTAATTTCAAGATATTTATTTGGAAATAGTATGGTCAGAACCCTGGGGTGACATAGTGAGTTGATAACTATCAAGTCAGCAGTTTAAAATCACCACCAGGGCTGAGCCCCGGTGGCGTAGTGGTTATGCGCGGGACTGCGGCCCACTGAGACGGAGGTTCGATTCCAGCAGTGGGGCTGGGCCTCCTACTCCCACCACCAGGGCAGTGATGGCTAAAAAAAAAAAAAAAAAAAAAAAAAGGGCTGAGCCCCGGTGGCGTAGTGGTTGTGCACGGGACTGCAGCCCCCTGGGATGGAGGTTCGATTCCAGCTCCACGGAGCAAAGGCTGGGCCTCATACTCCCACCACCTGAGGGCAGTGATGCCCAATAAAAAAAAAAAAATTAGAAAAAAAATAAAATAAAATCACCACCCACTCTATGGAGAAAAATGAGGCTTTCTGCTCCCATACCGAATTTTAGCCCTAGAAACTCAAACGGGAATCTCTACTTTGACCTACAAGGTCCCATATGAATCAGAATCAACTCAACTGCAGAGTTGTGTTGTGTGTGTGTATAAATTATAATATGCATATTCTAAAAGCAAGCAAAACATGTCCACTCCCTCCCCCCCCCAAAAAAAAACAGCCAGCAAAAAAAATTCAAGTTCTGCTATTCATTCATTTTGTAACCTAGGGGAAATATACTTTATCAAAAGCCAACAGAGCATTTTATCTACTGTGAAGATAAAAGTTAATAAAAAGGCTTACTAGTGTTAGGCATTAAGAGTTCATTGCTAACTATTATTATCTTATTAGTAATAGATCACTGAAACTGGTTTTTTAGTTAGTCATGCTTTTCTGTGCGTGCCAAGTTCAAAATAAAAATATACACTTGACAAACCTCTCTAATAAGAAACTGTAAATTAAAATTTTGACATATTTAAAAGTAAAAATTTCAATACATTTTTAGCCTGCCTGGCTCCTTAAAAGTATGTGTCCCTTAAAGTAATACATACAGTCTTGCTTCATTCCAAACGCAATACATCTCTGTAACCTGCAGTACTGACAGCGGTTTCGATGGTGCTTATTGATAATGCAGTCTTTTGAGCCTCGACATGAATACACTAAATTTTTTCGGATGCTTCTTTTAAAGAATCCTTTACAACCTTCACAAGTTACTGCTCCATAGTGACGTCCTGAGAAAAAAAATTTTAAGAATACACAAGTCACATATTTAAACTCACCCCGTTTTCCCTTTGGACAATAACACTGTCAAATGAAACAGTGAAATTCTTGTGTTTATAAATAATACTTTTCTCCCAATAGAATGATTTATAAAAAACAAACCCAAACAAAACAACCCCCCCCCCCATTTTGTTAGGCATCAATGGAGAATGAAAGAATGATATTCTCTCATAATGTAAGTTTAAATTTTTTATAACCTGAGCTTATTAAAGGCATAGATAATTTGGGAAAGAGAAAAAAACAAACCAACCCATAATGCCATTTAACATAATTTTTTTTCTGATAACAAAAATTAGTTTTGTTATATAGGTATTTTATTTTGAAAATATGCTCCAGAAAAAAAGGATGTCAGTTAATGTATCAAAAATAGTGATTCCCCCCAATTGAGAGTTCTACTTTCAAAATTTCACAAGTGTTAAAATTTGGCATACTTATTTACAAAAAGAATATAATCTGGGATAAATATTAGAGGTGATAGTTGTAATGAAGCACAGAAAACAAGAGATTAACCTTCGGTATTACAAGTCACTTTTGAAAAATGACAGCTCAGTAACCTATATAGGTCATTACAGAAGGCTGACCAGAGTTCCTTCCAATCCCAATAATTCGAGTTCCTCTGTATTTTCAAATCAGAATAGGACTTGATGTTATACATTATTAATAATCACAACTAATTTAAAAATGATTCCTTTAAAAGATTTATGATGTTTTTTACTACATAAAAGCGAAACTACCCAGGGGCTTCCATTACATAGAGGAGATGTTTAATGTTACCTGATGCTTTGTCTCCACATACCACACAAAGGTCAAAAATTTTATTTGGACCCTGGTCTGGAGAAGGACTATCTGTTAAGAGCTTAAAAAAACAAAATGAAAGAAAAAAAATTTTTGTTATTCAAGAAAAAAACAAAACCCACTGCTATTCTATCAAGAAATTAAAAGAACGTTCAGACTTTATGCTATTCTTAAACTTTGAATTCTATTACGCAGTGTACAAATGAAATTATTCTTGCTGCTTTGTGTCCTTAGAACAATCAGACTGATCAACACATAAACATGAGGTAGTTTTCAGCACATCTCACCCATTAAACACTAAATATTATTCACATTATTCATATGGAACATGTCAGCCCTCATACTTCCAAATCGAATGACATGACTAAAATAAACTGTAGCAGCATAAAAAGGTAACCCTATTTGTTCTCCAATATTCAATCAAATGCTTTTTACTTTTTTTTTTTTTTTAAATTTGGGCATCACTGCTCTCTGGTGGTGGGAGTAGGAGGCCCAGCCCCACTGCTGGAATTGAACCTCCGTCTCAGTGGGCCGCAGTCCTGCGCACAACCACTACCCACTATGTCACCGGGGCTCAGCCCCAATCAAATGTTTTTTGAATGAAAAATGAGTTAAAGAGAAATAAGGGTTTACTGATATAATTAATCATAATGTAAATATAATTACTATGCAGAGGTCAACACTTTACTCAGGGGAACTAATATGTGGCCAAGGTTCAGCAAAAGAGCACAGAAGCAGCCAATGGAGAAAGCGAGTTAGCCACTAAAATTAGGAGTGGGGAGAGCCTGCAGCAAATGAGTAAGGCTCTTGAAATCATCATTAGATCTAGCTAATAGGATGCTGGCAAAGGTAAACCGCTTTGTCCTTTAGGCTAATTTTTAACTTTTTCATCATTTTCTTCCAACTTTTGCAAGAAGAGCAAAAAAAGGGGGGGAAAGTGATGTTATTTAGTAAACAAGTTCCTTTTTTCATAGTAAAACAAGCAACAAAGTATAGTCTCTAGTCTACTTAGACTATTTCTTTATATGTTACGTGAATACTATAAGGAGAAATTCTGCTTTAAACATACGAAGTTCTTTAAACATACGAGGTTACATGTGGTATCATTCTTTTAAATCACAACAGAAACCAATATCTTTCATAGATACCAAAACAAAAATAAAGCATCTTTAATTATCATGCCTTAATAAGCACACATGCTACAAATGTTATTAAAAGAAAATTTTTTTCTTGTTATTAAAAGAAATTTTGAGAGTTTCTCTAGATCAGAAATCAAGTCATCTGCTGGCTCAAAAGGCGGTCCATCCCACGTTTCTCTTTTTTTTGTCACTGGGATAGTTTATCAAGCAGGCCAAGTTTTACTATTACCTTTTTTTTTTTTTAGGCATCACTGCCCTCTGGTAGTGGGAGTAGGAGGCCAGCCTTTGCTCCTTGGAGCTGGAATTAAACCTCCATCCCAGTGGGCCACAGATATTACCTTTATTTTAAAAGATGAACTTCACAGTGAAGAAACTTGAAAAAGACTACCACAGCAAGATGATGGAAGTTAATCTCAGCAGTCATCAGTTATGTTGATTAGGTACCCTCACTATAAAAGGGTAAGACACCATTTTGCCTCTGTTGATTTTCTTCCCCAAACCTGTAACACCTGTCTATAGCTTCCATGAATCTGGAATCATTGCAGTGAATACCATTTCAGACACTAACCGGGGAAAACGTGGGGGTGATGTTCTCTGGCTTCACTAGTGGGAAACAGTATTCTATCCTTCATCTGCCCAGGATGATTCCCCACCAAATATGTCTCCACCCTAGATCCTTTGTGCTTTATTCTAATATCAACCATCCCACCTATGGCCCTCTTCCATTGAGTTCATTATTCATTACAATGGGCACACAGAACCCACAAGCAATACTCATGATTATTAGGGAAGCTAACAAGATACAAAATGTAAAGGGTATCGTTCTTTTGTACGTGTCTCTTAGCCAGGTAAAGATCCCTGACCTCTGCCTCAGTGAGCCAATAAGCCAGCCTCATGACTCCGTGCTTCTCCTCTCTTCTGCCACATGAACACGTGCTATTCCTCTGCTGTGTCTCATGGTCTCAGTGCCTTGGCCCTTGGGGCTCTGCCACTTTAGGCTGGGGGTTTCCCATGCACCCCACTGGTCTCTTCCCTTTTTTGATGGTCCTGGATGCCATTTCCTGCTTTGGAGAAGGCTGAATTTTATACTAGTCAATTCCTTGTGTCGATGTGTTGCTGAACGCTGTCACTGGTATTTTAAATGCTGGCAGGGTCACTCAGAGTGAACAGGTTTCAGTGGAGCTTCTAGACAATGAACAGAACACAAAGAAAGAATAGGCTGTTCACTTCTGCAGAATTATCCACTGAAAACCTCATGAACAGCATCATAATACTGACAGATACTGAAATCCTTATGAACAGAAGCAGAAAATTGTCAGATAGTGCTAGATGATATGACTGAAGAACAGCTGCCTTATCAAATAGAATGACAAGGATGAAGTAAGCCTGCAGGATTAAGCCCCCAGGAATTTCATTTGCTGATGGGCTGTGACTCAAATTAAAACAAGCCCCAATACCTATTAATTGGAAGTCATTAAAAATGAAATGGAATGCATAAAGATTGATACCCTAGGCATCGGTGAGCTGAGATGGACTGTTATTGATTATTTTGATTATTTGATTATCTGATTATTTTGAAACAGAAAAATCATATAGTTTACAATACTGGGAATGCCAAATTAAAAAAAAAAATAGCACTCCATTCATTATCAAAAAGGACATTTCAAGATTTACGAAGTACAATATAATATAGAATTATATTTACTTGCATACAAGAAAATCCAATCACTACCACTATTATTCAAATTTACACACCAGCTACTAATGCTAGTGATGAAAAAATTGAAGAACTGTAATAGCTTCTTCCATCTGAAATTAAATATGCAATCATAATGGATTGATAGGGCTGAGCCCCGGTGGTGTAGTGGTTGTGGGCGGGACTGCGGCCCACTGGGATGGAGGTTCAATTCTAGCAGCGGCTCCACAGGAGCAAAGGCTGGGCCTTCTACTCCCACCACCAGAAGGCAGTGATGTCCCCCTGAAAAAAAACCCCAAACATAATGCATTGATAATCACTGGCAATTGGAATGTAAAAGTTGTAAATAAAGAGGAAGGAACAATAGTTGTAAAAGCTGGTGTTGGTGACAGAAATGAAGCTGGAAATCACATGATAGAATTTTGCAAGATGAATGACTTGTTCATAGAAATACCCTTTTCAACAGCACAAATACAACCATACACAGGGACTTATCCTGATGGAATACAAAGAAATCAAATGGGCTACATCTGTAGGAAGACATGATGGAGAAGTTCAGTATCAGCATCTAAAGGGAACTGTGGAACAGAATAGCAATTGTTTTCATGGAAGTTCAGATTGAAGCCGAACAAAATTAAAACAAGTCCATGAAAGCCAAAGTCTATCCCACTTGAATATCGAGAACACCTCCAGATTGGCTGCATTGAACACTCATTGACAGAAGATCAATGTGCTGTAGGATGACATCAAGAACACCAAACATGAAAAGGCAAAAGGCAGCAAAGAAAGAAAACATCCAAGTGGATATTAGAAGAGACTCATAGGTTGAAATCTTTGAAATTTGTACTGTGAATGAGGTGAACGTTTACAATGATGATCAGTTTAACATTCAACACTTCATGTATATATGGTTTCAACTCATCCACTGCAATCCTTTCAATGTACTATCACTTAACCCACATTTCCTTCCTGAGTTTCCTATTACTAATTGTCCTTCTTTCCTAGCCTCCTGAACTTTGTCTTTTACACTTTTACAAGTGTTGCCCTTTTGCTTTTAAATGGTCGATGATTCTAACTTAATTTAGTGCTAAAACTGAAAGGTGACTTAAGGGCCACAATCTTGGAGGGTCCCATCAGTTTTTTTCTTTTCTTTTTTTTGGGGGGGCATCACTGCTCTCCGGTGGTGGGAGTAGGAGGTCCAGCCCCACTGCTGGAATTGAACCTCCGTCCCAGTGGGCTGCAGTCCCGCGCATAACCACTACGCCACCAGGGCTCAGCCCTCCCATCAGTTTCTGACATGTAAACCTGTTCTTTTAGGATTTTGAATTATGTTCCGTACTTCTTTCTCTTGCCATATCCAGAAAATTAGAATGAATAGAAGGTGGTATCATCTAGTTCTTCTGGTCTCAGGGTTATAGCTGATATTTGTGTACTCTTCTTCTAGACTTGAAAGAGGAATTCAGGGCTGAGCCCCGGTGGCGGAAGTGGTTGAGTGCGGAACTGCAGCCCGTGAGTCTGGCGGTTCAAATCCAGCGGCGGCGGGGTAGCGCCCACAATCACCAGAGGCAGTGATGCCCATCAAAAAAACAAACCAAAAAAAAGAAAGAAAGAGGAATTCAAAGGGCACACAGGAACTGCAGGATCAAGAGAAAAAAGCAAGGAGCAGAGCACACCTTTGGGTCCTGGGGTTCCTGTACTCAGAAGCAACTTGACGCAGGCGACAAAGAGAAAATATTACTACCACGATGCTAAAAGATAAAGAAGCAAAGGAAGAAAGTCCCCAAAATTGCTTGTGGCAGTCTATGAAGTGTCCTGAATGAAGAACTCTAACCTGAGTGACCGTACATTATAGCCAATATTTCCCTAAGAAAATTCCCGAACATCAGCCAGCATCATCTGTGAGTTCTGTGTGCACATTGCAATAAATTACTGAATGCATCCAATAAGTAAAAAGTGCTGTGGAAAAGAGGGTTGGTGTTAGAATACTGGAAGGTGAAGGAGGCTTGTCTAATCTCCACCTTCCGGGAATCAGCTTTGTACTGTAGATCTTGATTTTCTTTTTCCGCCGTGAAGTTAGGAGATGAGAAACCCCGGCCAAGTGATTTTTACAAAGTAAAGGAGACACAGCTCTGAAACCAGTCACTATGGCACTGATTTCTGGATGTGGCAACTTCCTGTTTGTGCCATAGGACTTCTGACTCTGGGAGGTGCACCTGGAGGTGCTGCCCCTAATCTGGCTATTCCCCAGCTGTGCAGAAGCAGCAGCCTCCTAGAAGCAATTCTACAATATGCCCCAGTAGTTATTCTTGGAAGCTTGGCTTAGGACACTTTCTTTGACTTTACCAACTATATATATATATATTTTTTTTGGGGGGGGGCATCACTGCCCTCTGGTGGTAGGAGTAGGAGGCCCAGCCTTTGTTCCTGCGGTGCCCCAGCTAGAATTGAACTTCTATCCCAGTGGGCCTCAGTCCCACGCACAACCACTACGCCACCGGGGCTCAGCCCACCAACAATATTTTTGTGAGTTACATCTCTTAGTAACTCTTCTCCATCTAAACTAGCCAGAATGGATCTTGTTTCCAGAAAGCATTGGTGTAACATTGTGTAAAAAGTACAACAGGAACAAGCCATCAACACAGATGTTTTTACACAGCTCATATTTCACACAGGTTTGGTTTTCTTTTAACTGAGTACACAAATTTTTTTAGGAGCAGAATATGCTTTAAAATTTCTGTAGTTATTTACCTGCAAGTGTTGTGCAGACAGATCAGGTGTTGTGAAAAATAGCTGGTTGACTCCTGTGGCATCTGGGGTTGTGAGAAAAACTTTTCCTGGAGTGGAATCTTGCCTGGCCAGTATGACTTTGCTTGGCGTACAGCCATCGTGGTTCGTCAGAATGAATTGATTGCCTTGTGTATTGTGATCAAGTCCTGTCACGAACTGGATTTTTTGGCCAGTTTGTTGCTCT
The DNA here is from genome assembly GCA_004026705.1 of Nesogale talazaci. Classification (NCBI taxonomy): domain Eukaryota; kingdom Metazoa; phylum Chordata; class Mammalia; order Afrosoricida; family Tenrecidae; genus Nesogale; species Nesogale talazaci. Next base: position 46,348 of record PVJH01015820.1, read on the forward strand.
GTAACAATCTAACACAATCATGTTGAGTTAGGGAAAAAAACTCCACAAAACTAAGCCTATGCCCATCGAGTCAATTCCAATTCACAATAAGCCTACAGGGAGTAGAACTGCTCCTGTGCATTTCTGAGACTATAAATCATTCTTTACAGGGGCAGACAATCTCTTCTCTCTCCCCCAAATTTGCTGATGGGTTTTTTTAGCAGCCCAGTGCTTATCCTAGTTAGTAAATAGCTAGGTTCAACAATTTTCCTCTTAATAATACAATGTTCTGCTATAGTCAGACAAAGCTAGCTAAGCTGACCATTACATACATATTTAATATGATACATTATATGCATCCTTTGCACTAACAATCATACTTCCACAAAGTGTGTCCTACAGAGATAACTAAGTATAGGAAGGTACAACAAGAACATTCTGATCTTACTCTTCTCTTTCCTTTTTCATCCTTCCAATTCAGAAGGACCAGAAGACAAATATATATTGGGTGCAATTTATTTGTCAAGCACTGTTCTCGGCCCTAGGAGTTAGCAGTGAACCAAATAAAATCACTGCTTTCACAAAACTTTCATTTTAGTTAGGAAATATAGGTAATAAACGAGCAAGAAAAAAATAAGGTAGCTTCAGAGTCCTATAAAAAATGGAATTAAAAGATAAAATTTTCCTATAAGATTTTTAAGTGCTCTCTATTGTGGATGGTATTAAATGCTTTGAAGAAAAATAAAGCAGGATGGGGGGCAGGGCAGGAGAGGGCGACAGAGACACGGGGGGGGGGGGGGCGCTGAGCTCAAAGCAAGGAGGCTCTCTCCACGGTTTCTAACCTAAACTGCAACCATTATTACAACTGTGTATGTCAACTGCCAAAGGAAGTGCATACCCGGTAGAAGGAACAGATCACCTGAGAGCACTCCAGGACAACAAGCACAAGAGTTGGAAGAGGGGGGACAGCGGCAGTCACCTAATCTGGTGTCAATCTGAGGATTAAGAGTGTGGGGGTGGTCTAGCCTGTCAATCTGGAGATAGCCAATGAGACCTGTGTGTGTGCAGGCCTTCTGAGAATTCTGGGAAATCCAGCGGTATTTCCTCTAGGAGGGAGGAGCCACTATCTCAGTTCAATCCCTTGCAGACACTTGACTAACAAGGCTGACTTCCTGCGAGACATCCCGGAGAAGAATCCACATGGACCTATCCTGATGTAGGTGCTGGAACAGCCATGTGAAGACCCCTGCCAGCGCTGAGATGCTTACACCACCACTGCATCCAAGGACTTTCTACCTACTAACCTGTGATCTTCCTGCACGTGTTTCGTGGGTCTGAAGAGCACTTTGTGGATTGCTGTTGGACATATGGGCTAATATTGAACTTGTGAACTTGATCTGAATTGGGCTGGGATGTTTTCTCAATGTTCATTTCCTCTTGTATGTAAACCTCTTTTTAATTCACATATGCATGCTTATGAATTTGTTTCTCTAGTCTACCCAGACTAACACAGGGGCTGTAGTGGAAAATGGGATCTGAGTGACAGCTGCAGATCATCGAGGACTTCGTGGGCTACACAAAACTCTGTGTTTCCTGTGTGAAATGGATAGGCTGGAAGATTTGAAACAGGCAGGACTAGCAGCGTATTTTAAAAAAATCATTCTAGATTTAGTATGAAGAGAAGTGTGATAGTTCAGGAATATAATTGTAAGGGGCTAAGTACTGGTACCGAGAAGAGAGGATTAGCCATGCAGATGATGAAAAGCAACTGAAATTGGACTTTCTTGAGGGCAGAGTTGACAGGATGTGCTGATAAACTGGATGTGGACTATGAAGAGGGATGATTATCCAATTTTGCCCTGAGCACCTGGAAAACAGAAATGCCCAGATGGGAGAGTTTGGGGAAAGGCAAATTCATCAATAAAAAGAACTGTCCCAGCATTGAGAGGTTTGGTCCCTATTGCCTTAGTTTTCTGGGTCTAGATCTAACTATTGCCAACTTTATCTTATAGAGGTAATTTCTCTCAGGTTCAGTTTCCACCACATTGACAATTTCTGAAATTTTCTTTTTTTTGGGGGGGGGAGGGGGGCCATCACTGCCCTCAGGTGGTGGGAGTAAAAGGCCCAGCCTTTGCTCCGTGGAGCTGGAATTGAACCTCCATCCCAGTGGGCCGCAGTCCCACGCACAACCACTACGCCACCGGGGCTCAGCCAATTTCTGAAATTTTCTTTCTTTTTTTTTTTTTTTTGGGGGGGGCGGGCATCACTGCTCTCCGGTGGTGGGAGAAGGAGGCCCAGCCCCACTGCTGGAATTGAACCTCCGTCCCAGTGGGCCGCAGCAATTTCTGAAAATTTCAATGCTCCATGTAAGATGTAACTTTGAATCAATTAATCCCTAACAACTTCTGCCATGTAGAGTTTAAGCTGCTGCCACTGTATTTGGGAGTATTTGCAACTCCAGTGTTGTGAAGTAAAAGACTAGAGGCTCACAGTGTCTCTTAGGGTATGAGGTGCAGACAGGGCAAAAATGTTATTGGGGAGGGGGCGGGGCGCTGAGCCCCCGTGGAGCAGTGGTTGTGCGCGGGACTGCGGCCCACTGGGATGGAGGTTCAATTCCAGCAGCGGCTCCACAGGAGCAAAGGCTGGGCCTCCTACTCCCACCACCAGAGGGCAGTGATGCCCCCCCTCCAAGTAGAGATAAAGAGTAAATAGATTATAGGAGAAGTGTGAAATTAAAAATACAAAGAGCAGAGAGGAATGCTGTTCTGCATTCTTGTTCATGTCTTTCACATGTACCTTTATAGAAGACAGTTGGATTCTCAAGTCTCAACTGTACTGAATCTGTTACAATATGCTGTTTTGGTTAAAGTGTCTGATGCAAATTCAGCCTCACATCATTGCTCAAAAATGAGCTGAATATTAATACTTTCAGTTAATAGTAGAAGTTGTTCTTTGTTATCACAACAAAATCCAAAAAGTCAGTTTTTCTATAAAGGTTATCACTGTAATAAAGAGCTAACTCCTTTAGTCAAGAATAATTTTGGAACATTCTTAGAAATATTCACCTGGAAAACAATGGTTCATTGAGCTATGCAGACCTTTTAACTGTTGACACATAAGACAGTATCAGATGCTATTGATCACCTCTGGAAAATTCTACTCTACACTTGGGAGAGGATGCAAATGAAAATGCCACATACCATTTAGTATATACTATAAAAATGGCTATGTTAACTCTCTGTAAAGGCTTCCAGATCAAACTTTGAGAGCTTCTAAGTATGATAGCTCTAACCAGTAAACAAGGAACCCAGGCATTACACAGTGGAGAGAGCACTCACTGCCAACTGAAAGCTCAGCAGTTCGAATCCCCGAGTGGCTCCCATAACAATGAGCGCCTTGGAAATGCAGGCACTGTTCTACCGGGTCACTACGAGTCAGTCAACTTGACAGCAACGAGATGTACCAGAGAGTACCACAAACCATTTAAAAAATGAACAGCTCTTTTTACTGACGGGAATTAACTCCAGTTAGTCTATTAATACTGACCTAAGACTTCATGTACTCCAAAATATTCCCCAATTCTGTTCCTCACACCACTTCCCATCTCCTTCTATGGCTCTTTTTCTTCTGTGCTGTGTGACCTCCCATAAATTATCTACCACAGCATTTACGATAATCTGCTGCAATGGTTCAATTATTCAACTATTTCTCAGGAAATTGATAAGCTACCTGAAAATCCCAGATATCTTTCATTGCTGTTATCTATAGAACATATAGTGCAAGTAATAAACGTGGTGACTCAGTGAATAAGATGCAAACAAGACATACCTCTCCCATCTGCTGCTCAATAATTTGATGTGCAATTTCTTCTATGGTTGCCATGATCTAGACGCCAAGATGCCCTGCCAAAAAGAAAATTATTTTTCTCCAGAACTATACTCATAAAAACAGGTTTCATGAGTGATTTACAAAGAAGATGACCTGACTAGCTTAAAAATAATCCAGTATGTGCTGACAATTCTTGGAAGTTAGTAAAGCTAATAACAAAACCAAACTCACTGCCATCCAGCCGATGCTGATGTGCAGTAGCCCCAATGGACAGGAAGGAACTATCTCTGTGTGCTTTGGAGACTGGAATTCTTCATGGGAATCTTTCTGTTGTGGAGCTGATGGGGGTTGTGGACTGCTGACCTTAGCCCAACTCATAGCCAAAACACCACATGGATCCTAAAGCATAGGTTTCTAGCCTAACACTGATTATTAAAGAGCCAACAACTGTATCTCTTAAAGATACTGTAGTCTTAATAGGAGACCTCTCATGGCAGAAACCATTGCTGTTTAAATAAAGGGCAGTCCTAGCGGCTAATACACTCATTCATCACTGCAGCTGTTTAACATACCTTTTAAGTCAATATTTGTGAAAACGGATAATTAGATTTACTCAAAAGTGTACAAAACATCCCTAGGATGTGGCAATTGTTCTTTACTAATGACTTCTTTTGTGTTAGTTAATTTGAATGTAATGTCTAATTATCTTCAAATGGATGAGAAGCAATAAGACTAATGGACTTTTTCCTCTTCCTTGCAAGAAAACAAGAATATTTGATTGTTATATTTCATATCTCCACTAATATTTCAATTGTAATTAATAGTCAGATAATCTCAATTGTTTTTATTTCTTCAAAAATGTAAATGTTTCAATTAATTATACTAAAAGCACACTTAGCTTTTAGCATTTACCAAGGCAAAATTAGGACTACTGTTCATATGAGATTATTCTAACTAAATGAGGATCTTACCATATTTATGAATATGAAATATAAATGACAATTTTTTTCCCCATTTAGAATGATACAGCAACAGAATAAAGCACTCCTTCACATTCCCTTTATCACTCAGGGTCATTTCTGCTAGATTCTAAGGGTTCTTTTAGCAGTTGTCTGTCGCCATGCATCTATTTTGACTCATTGTTCCCCATGTGACACCTGCCACCCAGGGTTTTCTGGGAAGGGTTCCTGGTAATGCTGTGGGTTAGGCGGGCCATCAACATGGAAAGGACAGCCACCAGAACCACCAGTCGCTCTGCTGGAGAAATTCAAGACTATCTGTGTCCATGAACACTCTCAGAAACCCTACCTGGGTATATGTGTGTTGGCTTTGACTCACTGGCAGTGGCTTTAATAAAATATTTTCCTTTTTTAAACAAATAAAATTTTAGACATAATTAAATCCTTCCCCATGAGCTGCCTACTGGGTGCCGAGTTCAAATGGTCAGCCTTTGGTTAGCAGTCATACACTTAACGTTTGTGCCACACCCAGGGCCCTTGGTCTTAGCTGCTAAAACCCACTGCCACCAAGTGTATTCCAACTCAGGGCAACCTCACCGCTGGGCAAGAAATACTCAGGTCACAACAAATATAACTGAAGTAAAAAGTCCTGTCTACCACAAATGAATAATGAAAGCATCATTTCTCCAACCTCCGGCAGTGTGACTTCATCTGTTCTGTGAAATTTTCCTCTAACGTTTGATAATTGGGCTCTGGTTATTGAGTATCCTTTTTTTTTTAGGCATCACTGCCCTCAGGTGGTGGGAGTAGGAGACCCAGCCTTGCTCCTGTGGAGCTGGAATTGAACCTCCATCCCAGTGGGCTGCAGTCCCGCGCACAACCACTACGCCACCGGGGCGCAGCCCGAGTATCCCCCCCCCCCCCACAAAGACCACTGGTGGTTAGTGTTCTGATACGGGTTGCGCTCCGCATGGTTGACAGTTCAGGACCACCAGCAGCTCACCAAGAAAGACTGGGCTTCTATTCCTGTAAATAGTTACAGTCTTTGGAAACTCACAGGTCACTATGAATGAGCACTTGACTCAATGACAGAGAGGTGTTCTCAGGGTATCCATTTTCTTCAAGGACTCCTCCCCAGTGGTGCCACTGGGAGTAAGCA
>PVJH01015821.1:0-52291 GCA_004026705.1 Nesogale talazaci
ATCGTGATGGGAGTTGTATGGGCCCTCCAAAAGAGCAATTTTTTTAAAAGAGGGGGAAAGAAGAGCTTATACCGAGGGCTCAAGTAGAAAATATTTGGAAATGAAGATGACAACATGTGTACAAAGGTGCTTGATACAAAGGATATATAAAATGTTATAAGAGCTATAATAGCCCCTAATGAAATTATTGTAAAAAAGGGCCTGATTTGTGGCAGACGGGGGACTTATTTTGCCACCATGAGAAGGCACCTGCTCATGCAGCCATCTCAGTGCACCAGTTTGGGGCAAAAGACAGCATGCCTCTTTTACCCCAAGCACCTTAGTCACCGGACATCACTCCATACAAGTTCATTTTATTTCTGTGAATGGAGAGGATCATGAAAGGGCAGTGTTTTGACGAGATGAAAGAAGTGGGAAAAAACTAGGGAAGTACTGTCAGCCATCCAAACACAGAAGTTTGAAAAATGTCTCCAAGAATGGAATTGCAGAGTTGACAAATCTATTCAGTATAATAGAGAGTACTTTGAAGATGATAACATTGTTTTTTAAGAAAGAAAGAAAGAAAAGAAAAGAAAAGAAAGAAAGAAAGAAAGAAAGAAAGAAAGAAAGAAATAGCTTTAAAAAATCCATTTGGGGGTGGGGTACCCCTTTGCATTCCTGGAATGAATCCTACTTGATCATGATGTATAACTTTTCTTATGCTATTGCTTTCTGATGACTAGTATTTGTTGAGTATTTTTGTTTCTCCTTTCATAAGAGATACTGACATGCAGTTTTACTTTATTTCTGTCAAGTTTTGGCATCAGATTTATAATTGCTTATTAAAATAAATTAGGTATTATTCCTTCCTGCTCCATCTTTTGGCAGAGTTCAAACGGGATAGCTGCCAAATTTTCTCTAAATGTCTTATACAGAAAGAGATACTGGCCCATTCCAAACAGACCACCAGGGATGTCTCCTGTGTTGTCTTTAGCACAGAAACTTCGGTCTCTGTCTCTTTTCAGGAGAACTAGATGCGGTGGTTAAAGAAACAGCTCTTTTTCTTGGGTAATTTTCTCAGTTCACAACAATTGGTAGCCTTCCAGGCTGAGGAGAGGGGCAGGTATTGTAGCAGAATTGATTACTGATTCTTCCACATCGACAATTCTCTGCTGCTGTCTTCTGCTCCCCGATTAAGAGACTCTCAAGTCAGAGGACAATTTTTTAGTTGCACTTATGGGGAGACTTTGAACGGTCATCCATTTATACTTCCTTCTATGCAGAATTCTCTCAGATATATTTAAGGCATAGAGAGATTGTTAGAGTAGAGACATCAGGTAGAGGTAGAACTAGGCATACATAATGAAACTGGAACAGCATTCCAAGTGAAGATCAGAAAATTCCAGTAATAGGCTAAATAGGAAAAAAGAGGCTAGTGAGGAGAAATTAACACTGTAGAGTTGAGCTAGGTTTATTAGTGGTGTAAATTACATCCGTATCTTAAGAGAAATATGGCAAGAATGTGTCTTAGTTTTAGATAAGACATCTTAAAATAAAAATAACCAGATTTTATATATTCTCGTTTACTCAAACACTAAATATGTCAATGAAATCACTGAAACAAATCATTGACCCTCCACTATGCTAATTAGTCATGTTTCCTTGTCTAAAGTCAGTTTGGCTAGGAAAACAAATCCAGGGCCACACATATATTTATGACAGGGCTTTATATCATAGAGCAATTGTATACTGAGAAAACATCCCAGCCCAGACCAGATCACGTTCACCAGTCTGATATTAGCCCTTAAGTCTGATACCAGTCCACAAATCCCTGTTCAGTCTCATATAGCACATGGAATGATGCAAAATGCAGGAAGATGACAGGCCAGTGGTTCCAAAGTCTCATGGCTCCAATGGCAGGGAAAGCATCTCAACACTGGTGCAGATATCCACGTGGCTCTTTTAGCTCTCTAAGTGTGACTCTTCAACAGAAAGGTGAAGCAGAAAGAGAAAAGGAGTGACCCACCTCCGGGGAGAAAGCAAAGGAGGCCCCAGTGACCTTTAGAAGGTCATTCCCACAAGGTGCCATCATCAGGCTGTGACCTGCTTTCTGAGCTGGACTTCACTGCTCACTTATTTATCACACTGACATGAAATTATGTAACCCGCCAAGCCTGCGGGTTGCAGTTCTGCGCTCAACTAATTACTTTGTACCTAAAACACACTTTGGGGGGGGGTGATTAAAGTGGATTGATCTTAATTTATTTGCCCCTTACTCCAGCACTTTTAGAAATGTTTAAAAGAGGACAAAAATTCACTGAACTAAATCCAAATGCATGAATCTCAAAAAATTACGTATTTTTTACTTCTTTGAAATGAATATTTACAAGCTAATCAAGTACTGCAAATATAAATCACTGAAAATTCCATAAATGAAATTGTTCCCTGTTTGGGTCTAAAAGCACTTTCTTTCATTAGTCGTTCATAGCATGCTATTAAGAGGAGAGAAATAAAATAAAGAAATGAATACCAAACAATGCCTAAATTATTTCTAAATGCACTCTAGAACAAATTAAGTTCCTAGAGACCCATTGATGTCTAGGAGTTCCTCCTTCCTCAGGGACTAGCTCCACCTGATAACAAGTCTGTAGTTTGTGAAAAGTTTCACCATTTTCAATTCAATAAAGTTTCTAGCGGGCTGAGCTCCGGTGGGTAAGTGGTTGAGTGCAGAATTGCAACCCGCAGGCTTGGCGGTTCCAATCCAGCGGCGGCTCTCAGGAGCGGCACTGGGTAGCGCCCACGACCACCCGAGGGCAGTGATGCCCCCCCCCTCAAAACAAACAAACAAACAAAAAAGTATCTAGCTTGCAAATTTAATTTCTGATTTTTCAAAAACAGATTTCTTCATTCTTCTGGAAGCACTTATCCTGTTCTCAATATTATTTTTCAATGCGGTAACACAATTATCATTATTGGGCTCTATTGACTGTCCACTTTTCACATGCATATGAGATGATTGGAAATTCCATGACTTGGGTCAGAAAGCACTTTAGTGTTTAAAAAAGACCTCTTTGCCTTTTAACATTTGAAACAATAGCTGAAATAATTAAACATATTTTTAGAGTTTATAACTCAAACATGCATTAGATGCCATGCTGCTAACATTATGGAAACCTCAATAACTGGGATGTTGTATCCTTAAGCACATATGAATATTTACATTGTCCATTTAACAGATATTTCCTAAAGATCTCATACTAGAAGTTTAGTCAAGGTATATTCTAAGTTTTATGGGAGGTACATAGGTCAATAAAAGAGAATGTGTAGTCTCAAGGAGTTTACTAGCTAGTAGTTGCATAGCTAACCAAGTCTCAAAGAGGATAAAATATATCAGGCTATCATAAAGATACAAACATAATGACAGATCAAATTTGAATAGCTGAAGGAACTTTTAGAGAAGAAAATGGCATTTTAGTAGAGTATCTAATGTGGAGAACCTAACAAGATTCTCCTTTCTATCTATAATTTTCCTACTATTAAGGTGAGAAGGTGGGAGTTAAGGACTAGTATATGCCTATACAAGTCTAAAGACAAAGAAATTAAGTCACATAATCTATTCTGGGACAGAAAAATGCTTGGTGTATTGGAAACTTAAGGGAGCTGGAAGAATAAAACAAGAAACAGTAAGGTTTTAGATGTCAAACTTTCAAGCCATTTAAACAAATTGGCACAAGAATATAATACACTACAACCCGTATCTGATGAAGGTGACTGTGGAAATATCCATGACTATACTAAGAAAATTATGCTATTCACTAAAATAAAAGGAAGTGACACTAATGCCCATGCTGAAATGTAGAAAGAGAAAATGTCTGCTCTCCTTTCTAAAGTACTGCTGAATATTTCTGATATTGTCCTTAAAAATACAAAAGTTTGCATTTGTCACTAGCAACTATTTATTATCTCACCTAAATTAGGCAAAATATGTTTGTAGATCCTTTGCGTCAGCCCATGTCTTGGCACTCCTATAAGAAAAGTAGTACACATGGGTGATTTTATTTTATTTTATTTTATTTGTTTTTTTTTACACATGGGTGATTTTAACAAGCATAAATGTGTTGTCTCACATTTTATGATTCTAGACTTCTAACTTCAGGGTAGCAGCTCTAGGGGACGCTTTCTCTCTCTCTCTCTCTCTCTCTCTCTCTCTCTCTCTCTTACCTCTCGAGGGTGTTCTTACATCCTTTCAATATCTGCAGCTTCAGTGTTCCCTGCAGTTCTCCATGTGTCTTAGAATCAATTTTCTTTTAAGCTATTCTAACTAGTCAAATATTGAAAATAATTCCACGGTTGGCAAATTACTTTAGCAACTCGCAATATGTAGTAAACAAAAAAATATGTAAAATACCAGACAACTATTGCCCATGCACACGTCGTGTACAGGCCTGATTTCAGACTAAACTTAGGAAGGTGTCTAGGGTCCTTCATGGGAATAAAGTTGCTGAATCTTCATGAATCAAAACTTAAAGTTCTTTTGAGGAGAGAGAATGCTGTATGAGGAGATTTAATCTCATGCAATTCTTTCCACCTTTTCTAAATCAGTATATTTGATGCCCTCTCAAACAGATGTGACAACAATTCAACAATTGCAATGATGCTTCATACCTGAGCATCATAGCCCGGGTTAGATAGAGGAGCAAAACCATTGAGACTTATATAAATATAGGGAGCAAAACACACACACACACACACACACACTCACATCCATCTAATTGATACTGGCTCATAATGAGTCTATGGGACAGTGTAGAACTGCCCCTGTGAGTTACTGAAGCTAATTTTATGGGTGTAGATCTCCTCATTTTTCAGCTGCAGTAACTGGTGGATTTGAACCGCTGGCCTTAAGGATCGCAGCCCAGTGCATAAACATTATGTCACCAAGACTTCTGTAAATACAAAAGGGTTTCAAAAATTAACTGAAAAAAGTCCTATTGAAAGATAGTAGTATTTCTGCACAAAACTTTTGGAACCCCTCCCCCCCTAATAGATACATAGATTCTCTTGAATGAAACCATTGGTGTAACTGTGGTGGCTAGCAAGTTCCACATTGGTGAGTCAGGCAGCATAGTAGACACTAGAGACCTCTGCTGACTTGCTGGATTATAGAGGCTGACAAGTATAAAATCTGAAGGTCAGGTGATAGATTGGAGGCTTCTGAAAATTCATGTGTCAATCATGGAGATTGATTACTTTATATTACAATATGGAAGTCCTACTTCTCCATTGTTTGCCAAGCAACTGAGAATTATAGCTTAGCCAAGTTGATGCAGACATGAACCACCACAATGGGATGTCCTTCTTTACAGATTTGGAGCAATATATTCTCTAAGTGAACATGCATTTTCTCTTTTATGTAGCATTTTTTAGCATTTTTAACTCTAAATTCTTAGATTATGAGTACAAAAAATTGACAGGTCATTGAAATTAATGTGCCCCCAACGTTATCCATGTGCCTTCATTTTGGAGATGGATAGGGAGCAAAGGGTCCACTGTAACACTTTTCTCAAGTGATGCCCTTCAAAGAAAAAAAAAGGTTCCATAAGAGGAAATGGGTTAGCAATGATGTCCCACTCTCTACTCTGCCACTTAATTCAGGGGCACATCCCGGTCACAGAGTAGCCCTAATTTGTGAAGGATTAGTTAGGGAATCTGATCTTCATGCTTTATGACATTCTACCTACAGTAACCAGAAAGGGCAAGAGTTTCCAGAAGCTTTGTACTGCTGGAAAGAGAAAGGTGCAGCACCGGTTCCTGGCATGAGGTCACTTCTTAGGCATTTTCAATGTCCTTTTTCCTATAGTGAAGGGCAAAAGTTACTCCTGATTTGTGGGATCCATTCGTCAAGAACAGAAAACATTGTAAACACCAGGGACTAATCAAGCAGAATTCTACTCAATCGTACCATAGATGACATACTAACACAATCTAGAATAGAACAGTTGCAAAATTAACAACAACAACAACAACAACATTGATACTAGTAGAAACCTAAAATCAATCATCTAGGACAGTAGTAGTCAGTCTCTTGTACCTTCTCCGATATGTCGCTTAAAGTCTCAGGACAGCATCCAACACCCAACATACAAGAATGAAATTTTCATAGTTTATATTACTTGCTTAGGTGCTGAGGTATCAAAAGTTTCATGGGTAAATTTTTGGGGGATAAATAATTACTTTGGATTCATTTGAATTTTGTGTATGCATTTTAATTAGTTTCTATCACAATCTTTCTGTAGTTTCTGGAGATTCCAGGGTCTGCTTAGGCTTTGGTACTACCCATCTGAACTTCCAAACAAAATGCTCTGGATTTTTGATAGCTTCATGTGAGGAAAATGGCCTGAAAATACAAGGAAAACACAAGCAGCTATGTAGGGGGTTGGAACTCAAGAAGCAGCTAAGCATAACCAAAAGTAGGTGATACACAACTCAGTTGAAACACAAAGAATTCAAAACCTCTGGAGTCTATTATGCATGCACCACAGATCTGAGTTTATATAGAGAACGGAAATTTCTCAGGAAATGTTGCCATGTTTAAGTTCCCAGGTCCCATTTAGGATTCTTACTTTCCAATTTAAACTCTCTCTACTAGGGAAAAGGCTTATTCTTAAGAAAAAAAGTACTCAGACCCCAGCCAACAAATGAGAAAATTCATTTTCTTAATGGATAACTTCTAGTTCCCTTAAAAGACAACCACATTAGATTGTCATCTATACTTAAAAAATGACCAGATCTAGGAGCAGGCCTGGAGACTGACTTTATTTCACACTCCACCCTTGCTCTTCCTCCTAGACCCCATATGATGGTTTACGCCTCTATTTTTGCAACCTATTAACCGTATGAAGCAGTGGATAGGGCACACTCTCAAAGAGAAAGTTGCAAGAGGAGGTCTGCAAAAAAGTAAAATTGGCCAGAAGGATCTGATTATTTTGGACCTTAGTATATTTTCTGTAAGCTTGGAAACTCATAACTTTCCGGGGGAAAAAATTCTCCTTCTTGTCCAACTGCTTGTGTCTGGTATAAGACACAAGGTGAACATTCAGAACGGAGGAAAAATCCCTGCAGCTGTATTAGAACTGAGAACAGGAAATACATGCAGTTTTCCACTGTAATAAAACTTGGAATCTTTTCAACACTCTGCAAAGTGAAAATATTTTAATTTTACCATGCAAAATGGAACTTTGTAAAATGGTGACTTAGCTTTGAAAAAGAAAGTTAAAAAGTATAAACCCAAAGTGGTAAGAGCGAGGCATCCTGGTAGCCAGATATGTAGCTATGTGTAATTCAAAACTGCTCGGTGTTTTATTGCACCCATTAAAAGTGTTTGTTTTTCCTTTTCATCCTGATGGGCTTCAAAAATATTTAGTCTTATTTTTGGTGACCATAATAAAACTTCTGATTCTGTGCTTTCTATACATAACTCCCATGACTATTTTGAACAGGAATAAATAACAAAGACCTGCAAATTATTATAATCACAATTTAAACAATAGTCAGCAAAATGCAGTTGCATTCAAATGGGTTGTTACATAGGCAAATATATATGAAACATACCACCTTTTGTCTATCAGTATGTCCTACTATTGTGGCGGCTATGATGCTGTGATGCTAGAAGATATGTCACTGGAATTTCCATGTCCAGAGGGGTCATCCCAAGTGAACAGGTTTCAACAGAGCTTCAGGTCTAATAACAGATTATGAAGAAGGAATAGACTGTCAACTTCTGAGAAATTAGCCATGGAAAACCATATGGAAGGAATGAAAACATTGTTACATATTGCAAAACACATGAAAAGAAGCACAATATTGTCAGATCCCAGCAAAAGATGAGCCCCTGAAATCAGAAGGTGACTGCGGAAGGGCTCTCTTCTCAAAGTAGAATGTACCCCTAGAACGTGAACAGAGTCGAGCCTTTGGGAGTAAAGTCTTTGGAACTTTCCTCTGCTGATGGGGCACTACCCAAAATTAGGAGAAATGGCTGAAAGCACTAATTAATAATTGCTTCTTGAAATGTACCAAGTATGAAGCTAGAAAAAATTGGAAAATGTAAAAACTGAAATCTGATGCATAAAAATCCACATTCTAGGGCAGTTGTGGGTTGAAATGGACTAGAATTTGATATTTTGAATCTTAAAATTATATGGTTTACAATGCTGGGAATGAAACAACCAGAGGAATGGTGGGGCATTTGAGATCTGTCTTGAAGAACAATGCTTTCAGTGGTAGAATTATATCTGTCTACATTCAAGGAAATTGAATCAATACAAATAATATACAAATGTATGCACTAAAAAACCAAGGTTAGTGATGAAGTAGTTGAAGAATTCTACTAATGTCTTCAGTCAGAATTTGATCAAACATGCAATCAAGATGCATTGATAATTATTGGCCATTGGAATGCAAAATTTGGAAACAAAGAGGAATGATAAGTAGTTGGAAAACACGGTGTTGGTGATAAAAATGAAGCCAAATATTGACTGATAGAATTTGAAGGCTACTAAACTTTTCATAATGATACCTTTTTTTATTTTGGGGGCATCACTGCCCTCTGGTGGTGGGAGTAGGAGGTCCAGCCTTGCTGCTGGATTTGAATCTCCAACCCAGTGGGCCGCAGTCCCGCACACAATCATTATGCCACTGGGGCTCAGCCCAATAATGCCTTTTTTTCAGCAACACAAATGGAGACTATATAGATATGTGCTTCTCCAAGTAGAATAAACAGAAATCAAATTGTCTACATCTGATGCAAGAGACAATGGAGAAGTTCAATATCATTAGCTAAAAGGAGGTCAGGGGCTGAATATGTAACAAATTGTCAATTGCTCCTTGTAAATTCAGATTGAATACAAAGAACAAATTTAAAAGTCCACAAGAGCTAAAAGGCAAGCTTGAGTGCATCCATGTGAATTTTATTTTTAGCTTGGTCGTAATTTTTTTTAATTCATATTTTTATCTTTACTGATGAATATTAATTTTGTTTTGATGCTTTCAGAATTAATTCTCTGTTAAATATTTTATTGTACACTCGTACAATGCTTATCACAATCTATACATTTGACATCCATGTGTATTTTGAGAACATCTCAAGAACAGATTTGACATGTTGAACATTAATGACAAAAGATGTGGTGAGCTGTAGGACAGCATGAAAAACATCATAAATGAAAAAAAGCCAAGGGTCACTAAAAGACAGAAAACAAAGAAAAGATGGGGCATCTACCATCAAAGAACAAAAAGTCATATCATGTGAATGACGGGCAGTTCAGATTGGGGACCCAAGACTTATCTGTAGACAACCGGACATACCCTTTGCAGAGGGGTAGCAGGGAAGAGATGAGTCAGGCAGGGTGCAGTGTAGCAATAATGAAACACACAACTTTCCTGTAGTTATTTATTAAATGCTTCCCCACATCATGATTCCAATTCTACCTTACAAATCCAACTAGACCAAAGGATGTATACTGGTACAGATAGGAACTGGAAATACAGAGACTCCAGGACAGATGATCCCTCAGGACCAGTGGTGAAAGTGGTGATAATGGGAGGGTGGATGAAAGGTGGGATAGAAAGGGGAAACCACTTACAAGGAGTTACATATAATCTCATCCCTGGGAGATGGACAACAGAAAAGTGAAGGTATGGAGACACCGGGCAGTGTATGATATGATAAAATAATAATTTTTAAATTATCAAGGGTTCATGGGGGGAGTGGAGAAGAAGGGGAAAATGAAGAGCTGATACCAAGGCCTCAAGTAGAAAGCAAATGTTCTAAGAATGATGAAGGCAACAAATGTACAAATGTGCTTGACACAATCAATGAATGTATGGATAGTGATAGGAGTTGTACGAACCTCCAATAAAATGATTAAAAAGATGGGGCTGAGCCCTGGTGGCGTAGTGGTTGTGTGCGGAACTGCGGCCCACTGGAACGGAGGTTCAATTCCAGCAGTGGGGCTGGGCCTCCTACTCCCACCACCAGAGAGCAGTGATGCCCAATAACAACAACAAAAAAAGATTTTTAGACAGTGGCTGAGCCCCGGTGGTGTAGTGGTTGTGCGTGGGACTGCAGCCCACTGGGATGGAGGTTCAATTCCAGCAGTGGGGCTGGGCCTCCTACTCCCACCACCAGAGAGCAGTGATGCCAAAAAAGATGATTAAAAAGATAAAAGAAAATTTCAGCATGGATATCAGAAGAGACTTTGAAACTCACTCTTAATTGCAGTGTAGCTAAAAGCAAATGGAAGAAAGGATGAAGTCAAAGGCTAAATAGCAAATTTCAAAGGGCAGTTTCAGAAGACAAAGTCAAATATTATAATGAAATGTGCAAATATCTAAGCTTAGAAAACTAAAAAGCACTAACACACTCAACATAACTTAAAAGAAGATGGAAAGAATACACACAGCAAACAACGTCTTAGACGGAGAACAACTAGGGAATTCAAATCAACAACAAAGAGAATGTAGAGATCCTGGGGGTGTTGAAGCAACAGCTATCTAGCTGAGAGGATATACTGATGCAGAAGTAGGGTGAGATTGATGATGAGGCAGGAAGATCTAGGAAGCAAAACTATTCATTGAGGTACAAACATGAGTGTGTACAAATGTATATCTATTAATTCCTAAAAATAGAGGTATTGGCCTATGGACATATATTTATATGGAAATACATTGAGGAAGTGGGTGTACTTTGGGCCTCTGCACAAGCCCTCCCTCAATACAAGAACACTTTGCTCTCAAACCTGGCATTTTGTGATGCTCACTCTCCAGACACAATTACTGAAGACTATGGATGCATAGACAAATGTGGTGAAGAAAGGTGATGGTGCCTGGTGACAAAAATTATATAGAATCTGAATTCTTAAAGGCCTGAAGTTAAACAAGAGACCATCTAGCAGAGAAGCAACAAGTTCATATGGAAGAAAGACACCAACCTGTGTGATCATGAGGTGTTGTTGGGACTGGATAACAGGCATCAGAAGATCCAGAACAAACAAGACAAAACAAAACAAAGACATATTGTTGAGAACAAAGGGGGGGGGTTTGCAGCAGAGATCCAAAGCCCATCTATAGGCAATGGGACATCCCCTCACAGAGGTGTCACAGGGAATTGATGAGTCAATCAGGGTGCAGTAAAGCACTAATGAAACAATATTCTTCTGGTTCCTTGAGTCTTCCTCACCGTCCCCACTATCATGACCCCATTGCTGCCTTTCACTGAGGGCTAGACCTGAGCATGTGCGCAGGTACAGATAAGAGCTCACAACACACAGAATCCAAGAACAGGTATGGGAACAGTGATAGTAGAAGAATAGGAAGAAGAGGGGAGAGTGAAGGAGAGGAAGGGGTAACTGATTGCAATGATTTACCCATAACCACATGCACACATACCTCCGGGGGAAGAACAACAGAAATTATGGGGGGAGGGAGACCATGAAGAGTGTGAGATATGAAAATAATAATAATTTATAATTTATCAAGGGGTCACAAAGTGGGAGAGGAGTTGATACCGAGGGTTCAATAGAAAGTAAATGTGTACAAAAGAATGATGGCAACATATGTACAAGTATGCTTGATACAATTGATGTATAGATTATTATGGGAGTTGTATGAGCCCCCAATAATGATCTTTTAATTAAAAAATCACTGTACCAAAAAGAACTTGTTAACATTCAACCATTCTAATTGGTAGCATATATTCAAGAACCAATGTAACTGAAGAAAGAAGTTGAATGCAATGTCCAAAAACAAAGCTCCTAGAATTGATGAAACACCAATTAAGATGTTTCAACAACTTGATAAAGCACTGGAATTGCTTACTTGTCTATACCAGGAAATTTGGAAGAGAGTTACTTGGTCAGCTGGCTGGGAGAGATCCATATCTGTCCTCATTCCAAAGACAGGTGACCTAACTGAATGCTCAAATTATAGATCATTATCATTGATATCATATGTAAGCAATATTTTGGTGAGGATCATCTAAAAATAGTGTATTGACAGGGAGTTGCCATAATCTCAGGATGGGTTCAGAAGAGGGGGTGCAACAAAAGATATCATTGCTGATGTCAGATGAATCTTTGTTCAAAGCTGAGAATAACCAAAAAGATGCTTACTTGCGTTTTAGCGACTGTGCTATTGTATTTGCCTGTGTGAATCACAAAAATCATGGGTAGCCTGGAGAGGAATGAAAGTCCCAGAACAAGTGAGTCATTGTGCTTATTCAGAACTTGTACATGGATCAGGATGCCGTTGTGCAAATAAAACAAAGGAAGACCACATTGTTTAAAATCAGGAAAGGTTCGCATCAGAAATGTGTCCTCTCACCAAACTTATTCAATTTGTATGCTGAGAAAAATCCTCAAAGAAATCAGATTATACGAGGGAAAAAAAGTGACACCAGGATTGGAGGAAGTATTTTAAACAGATGAGATATGCAGATGTCACAAACTTGTTTGCTGAAAGTGAGGAGAACTTCAAGCACTTGCTGATGTAGATCAGGGCTTTTAGCCTTCAGTAGGGTTGGCAACTCAGTCTCAAGAAGACCCAAATCCTCACAATTAGAACAGTAGGTAGCATCTTGATAAAGGGACAAAAAAGTGAATTTTTCAAGGATTTCTTTTTTCTTTCTGGGATTCCCAATCAATGCTTTTCCAAGCAGCCGTCAAGGCACAGGACGAGGCAGTGCTTCCTTCTTTGTACATAGGATGTATTATGAATTAGAACCAACTCAAGAGCACCTAACACTATATGAAACAAAAACGGATCTTTCCCATATATTTAAATGTAATCTATACCTTCAATAAACTTGGTTGAATCTAATAGATCTGCTACTATATTCAAAACAACTGGACCCTTATGGCAAACAATTTATAGAAGTAAAACATTGCCTTTGATTATAAAGTGTTTTTAATTTTGTCAATCGTATAATAAAATACACATTCATAATATAGACACACTGCTATAAGGGTTGACAAAAAGATGCGGTCACATCTAGGCAGAGGATACTGAAAGCCTTTATGAAGAAGATAGCATTTTGATAGAAAAATTCTGCAGGATTTTTATCTTAAAAATAAGGAAATGCTGAAGTTTTTCATGCGTAATCTCATTTATTTTATTGCAAGATAGTCGTGGAAAAACATGCAGGCAATACCTCAAAATATTCATCTAGCAATGGAGAGCAATAAATAGCAATTACAAAAATTATTTTAATTGTTAAAATCCAATATTTAAATTTCTAGGTTCGATCAGTGATCTGGAGTAGGAAGATATGAGCACCCCTTAAGCTTAGAATTTGCTGCTAGTTAGGTTCCAACATCAGTGAGGACAGGCAGCATCTCAGGAAGACATATGAGAGAATCATGTAATATACATTCAGATGTGGCCAGAGTCAAAGAAACTTTTCTTCTGTCTTCTGCTCCCTTAAATGAGCAAAAATTTTTGGCTTATGTATTATTTTTTCACCTCGACTTTGTGAAATATAAGGCTAGGCTCTCTCATGCTTAACCATAAATCAAATATCTTGTTGCAAAAAGGGAGTTGTGGTCCAGCATATTTATCTTTTGCTAATTTGTAGTATGTTTTAATGCCAATTAAGAAAATGTGATATGCCAAATTTCCATCCCAAGGTAAATGTATGCATCTAGATAGTTGAAAATTATGGGAATCATCTTGTGACATTTATATTTTACTTCAAGGCCAATTTATAGAATTTTCATTTATAATGTTTTATATAACCATAGACTTCTCAGTTAACAGTGAGAACTTTAATCATTGTGCCAAGTGCATACCCATATTTAGGAAAGTTAATTATGAACTTCTATTATCTGTTTATGATGTTAAACAATTTTTAATAACTCAAAGTTAATGTCTGAAGAATACTACATTTCAAATTTTATACTTTGTTAGTTTCATCTTCATTTTGTAAGTGACTTATACATAGTTTTGTGAATGCATTATTTAGAAGATATAACAGCTTTAAAAGCATTTAAGAGGAATGCATAGTAGTCACATACACATAAACTAAACCAAACCCCACCAGATTCTGGCTCATAGTGACCATATAAGACAAAGTTCAAGTGGTCACATAGAACTTCAAAGACCGTAAATCTTTATGGAAGCATATTGCCGCATCTTTTCTCTAAAGAGTGGCTCAAACTACCAATCTATTGATTAGCAGATGAATGCTTTAAACATCATGTCACCCCAGCTCATAATGTATGCAAAGTTTTTTTAAATATTATAATTCTATCAGAATAGCATAAATAATTATGCAAAAATGACTTATAGAATGTAATGATATTTTCATGTTTCTAAATAGATATCATTGCAGTGTAAAAAGCATTATAAACACCTACATAGTAAAAAAATAATTTAAAATAGATGCATACATATTTATGAGGTGATTTGGGACCATCACAAAAAGCATACACAATAGATGCTTTTGAGGATTGGCAGAATTTCAAGAGGTAAAGCTGAAATAGGGCATTTTAGGTTGAGGAAATATCAAGAATACAGGCCATGTAGATAGAAAAACATAGCCAATGACAGAAAGGTCTATAATTTGCTATGGAACTTATCAAAATGGCTGAGTTGATATCTACAAACCAATGACGTCATCAGTTCTGAATCATAGCAGCCCTATAGAGAGTTTCTGGGATTGAAAAAGTTTACATGGCCTTGTCTTTCTCCTGCAGAGCAAATGGTGTGTTTTAACCCTAGTTCAATATCCAGCTCACCTCCCCCCACCCCAGCATTCTTCTAAGTTCATGTAGATATTTGCTTTTATCACTCCAGGAAGTCTCTCAGATTAGATGACTATCCGATTTGTCTCAAAAAATTGTGAAAATGTAGATTCCTTGGGTTCCCTATTTACAATTAAGACTCAGACCAACAAAGAGTCTGCATTTTAGTAAATATTCCAATTCATCAAGGGATTGAATTTTTAGAAACATGAGGTTTCCCAATTAGAATCCTTCTGGTATGGTCTGTGAAGGGTGCTGTGCATGTCGAAAATGCAGTCTAACTTCTCAGTCACATGTAGCATACCACCCTACTCACCAGCATCTTGATAAGTTTAGATCAGAAGTCTCTGATTAGGAGTTTGATATCAAGTGTATCCCCCCCCTGGGGCCTATAGAAGTCATGTTAAGTGTTTTTCACAATGGCAGGCTGTCCCACCTGGTTTGTTCACTAACAGCAGTAGTCACCTTCTTTGAGAGCAGAGGACCTTATGTCACTCCTGTCGAGCGGCAAGTGGATCTGAACCACTGATCTTGCTCAACATATAACCCATAGAGTTCCGTTGACAGTGTCACCAAGGCTTCTTGGATAGTGGGTAAAGTACCTGTTAACTCTCAGTACAGGGTTCCCTTAGCTTGTGTGTCCTTGTCTCCAATGTACTAAATGATTAGAAATTATGATATCTGACAAGAGGCATAATTCACTGTCAATATGAGGATGCCAAGCAGCGAGAACAGAGGAACACAATGAACTGGCTGCTAAAGAGAAAAGGGGCTTTTGATGTCAGGATAGACCCTTAGATTCAGGTAAGTATAGAAGTTGTGGATAAAATGGAAGTGTTTAACAATAACTGCTTGTCTGCCTATACAGATCTTCTTGAAACTATCCTATGGGAGAAGCGTAGAAGATATGAAAGATAAAAGAAGTTGAAAATCTGCTTATATGTAGAAATCAGGTACATTTCTCTTTAAAATAATAATTTTGAGAGCAGTGCATTCCCTAGGAGCATTCTCTTGGAGAACTACCTAGGAGCATTAGCTCAGAAGCAGCTTGCCAAAATATTTGCTGATCAGTTTTTTACTACACGTAATTTGCCACTGAACCATTTTCTTTGATGTTGAAGACTGTTATGTAAAGAAGAACAAGAATTGATTTAATTTTTCTCTTTTCTTTCAAACATTTCTAATTACTCACGCCTCATACTTGGACAATGGCCAATACACACGCATATATTTTTTCAAGCCCCACATTATCTTTAGCTACCTGCTTTTTTCCTTATTGTCTTTTTCTTTTGCAGTTAACTACACTCTAAGCAAACATTGGATTTTGAGAAAGTGGTTTCTTATGGCTTGTGATTGCACTTCTACATGTCCCCACTATTACTCAAATATCACCATTAGCAATTAGGTCAGTTCGGTAATCTAGAATTTTAATCTTTCC
Organism: Nesogale talazaci; assembly: GCA_004026705.1. Lineage (NCBI taxonomy): Eukaryota > Metazoa > Chordata > Mammalia > Afrosoricida > Tenrecidae > Nesogale > Nesogale talazaci. The sequence goes on from PVJH01015821.1 coordinate 16,213, forward strand.
ATTTCTTTTATTGAATTGATGTGGGCAATCTAATTTCAACACAGAACAATTAAGCTTTGAAGTTTTTTTTTTGTCAAAATGGCATGTTTTCAGAAAAGGAAGGCACCTTAATAAGTGAATATATATATATAATAGATTATGAGCCATCACTTATTTGTAAGTGTTTTTTAGTGGTTTGTGTACTGCTGTGATACTGGAAGCTATTGTCACTGCTATTTCAAATGTCGGTGAAGGCCCCCAGAGGGAAGAGGTTTCAGCAGTGCTAGCAGAATAACAAGAAGGAGACAGCCATCCACTTGGGAGTAAATAGTTACTGAATACCTATTCATAGCTTTGAAACATTGTCAGATAATAAAGGCCTAAGGATAGGAGCAGAATGTTGTCAGAGCCAACAATGGATTTCTCAAGGTAAAAGGCACTCAAAATGTGACTGAGGAGGAAGAGGTGAATTTTCAAAATAGAGTCAACTATGGTGACATAAATGGAATAAATGCTTTGGGGATGGAGCCTTCAGGATGTTCATTTGCTAGTGGGACACCCCTCAAAGTGACAAAAAATGTTACAAAAATCAGGAATCGGGACAAACCTGAAAACTTTGGCACAAGGAATACATAGGCTATCAGAAACAGGGAGGCCACAAATTGATAAGCGAGATATACTAAAGATAAATCACCCATATATTTTGAAAGAATTCACCAAGAGAGTAATAAGAGAGCCTATTGACTGGGAAAGCATGTTTAGCAATGACCCATCAGATAAAGGCCTTATTACTAAAATCTACAATACTTTGCAAGCTTGCAATAAGAGAAAAACTAACTGCCCACTAAGGAGGTGGACATGTGACCTGAACAGAAGTTTTGCAGGGGAAGAAATCCGAATAGCCAATAAACATATGAGAAAATGTTTGCGGTCATTAGTCATAAGAGAAATGTACATTAAAACAACTATGAGATGCCACCTAAAACCCTCAAAGATAGCCCAAATCAAAAAATCAGATAATAACAAGTGTTGGAGGGTCTGTGGTGAGATAGGACCTCTCATCCACTGCTGGTGGACATGTAGGTATATACAGCTTTTATGGAAATTGATTTGGCGATTTCTAAAGCTGATGGAAATTGAACTACCACATGATGAAGCAATCACTCTATTGGTCATATACCCAAAGAGGCAAGAAACAAACCACTACCAGACATACGTGCTCCAATGTTCATTGCGGCACCATTCACAAGGAGTTGAAAACAAACCTAATTTCCATCAAAAGACGAATGGATGAAAAAGCTGTAGTACATACATATAATGGAATACTATGCATCACTGAAAAGCAGTGATGAATGCATGAAGCATATCACTGCATGGGAAGAACTGGAGGAAATCATGCTAAGTGAAGTAAGCCAAATGCAAAAGGACAAGTACAACATGAGTCCACTGAGGGAAAGAGGGACCAGACTTAAACCTGGTGTTCCAGGATGTGAATATAGCATGAAGGCATGGCGCTGGGAGCCAGTGTAGGAGTCTGAGAGCCCAGCCCCAATCCCAAACAAGTTTCCCCTCCCCCTCAAAATAATTTATTTTAGAAGTCAGCACTGAAGCTTGGGAGAGAGGGACATGTCTGACCAGAACACACGGGAACAAATGAAGAGGGAGGAAGAAATAGTAGAATGCACCCTGACCCCCCAAGCCTTGAGGATGATTTTCCCATTCAGAACAGTCAATGAACAGAGAGGACCAGATGGCCAGCTCCACTGTGAGGCATGACATCCTTTGCTGACCCAAGGCCCTATGGGGGACAACACTAGAGACATGATGTCAGTAGTGTAGATGGTCTGACCTTACCACAGAGAGGAGAACACTAACGGAGTGCTGCAAAGCATTGGAGGAAGCAGAGCATGGAAGTCTTCAGAGTGCCAAGGAGAGACTTGGGGACCAGGGTGTGGAACCCCACTGGACTTGAGGTCACTTCTAGAGGTCAACAAACTGACCTGGAACTATTTATAGGTTTTGCTTTATTATTATTACTATTATTTATTTTTAGATACTTTTTGGACATTTTTTTTCTTATTGTTGTAGTCTTTTGTTTTCCTTTGTCAATTTGCCTTGCTATGTCATGGAGTTTTTTGTACATGTTATTATCACTGCAGGTCTACCTAGATAAGATAGATTGGATAATCAGTCTGGAGGAGAAAACAATGGGACTAATGGTTCCAGATCGACATGAGAAAGGGGGAGGTGGGGGAAAAGAGGTGGTGTCAACCAACCCAGAGACAAGGGAACAACAAGTGATCCAAAACCAGTGGCAAGAAGGGTGTGAGAGGCCTGGTGGGATTTGATTGACGGTATGGTAACTGAGAGAAATTACTAAAACCCAAATGAAGGCTGAGCATGATAGTGGGATCAGAGGGAAGTAAAAGGAAGTAGAGGGAAGAAGTAGGAGGCAAAGGGCATTTATAAAGGTCTAAATACAGGCATGTACATAGGCAAATATATTTATATATGACATGGAAATAGATTTTTGTGTACATACTTATAGCTTCAATATTAAGGATGCAGATGGACATTGGACCTTCACTCAAGTACTTCCTCAATGAAAAACCACTTTGTTCTTTTAAATTGGTATTCCATGATGCTCACCTTCCCAACGCGATCACTGAAGACAAATATATGCATAAGCAAATGTGGTGAAGAAAGCTGATGGTGACCAGCTATCAAGAGATTTAGTGTCTGGGGCCTTAAAGACTTGAAGGTAAACAGGCGACCATCTTACTCAGGAGCAATAAAGCCACCATGGAAGAAGCACACCAGTCTGTATGACACAAGGTGTTGAAGGGCTCAAGTGTCAGGCGTCTAAGAACTAAAAATTGTATTATTGTAAATGAAGGTGAGTACAGTTTGGGGACCCAAAGTCCAACTGCAGGCAAAAGACTTCCCCTTATGGAGGGGTCACAGGCAGGAGACAAACTTGTTAGGGTGCTGTGCAACAATGATGAAGCATACAACTTTCCTCTAGTTCTTCAAAGCTTCCTCCTTCCACCTATCATGATCCCATTTCTACCTTACAAATTTGGCTAGACAAGAGGAAGCACACTGATACAAATAGGAGCCAGAAACATAGGAACTCCAGGACAGAAGATCCATTCAGGACCAGTGGTGAGAGCAACCATACCAGGATGGTGGAGGGAAGGTGGGGTAGAAAGGGGTAACCTATTATAAGGATCTACATACAGCCTCTTCCCTGGGATTTGGATAATGGGGAAGTGGGTGAATGGAGACATCGGGAAGTGTATGATATGACAAAGTAATAATAATTTATAAATTATCAAGGGTTTATGAGAGGTGGGAGTGTTGAGGGAGGGAGAAAATGAGGAACCCTTAAATAGAAAGCAAATGTTATGAGAATGATAAGGGCAAAAGATGTACAAATGTGCTTGGCACACAATGGACTTATGTATGTATTGTGATAAGAGTTGTATGAGCCCCCAATAAAAGTGTTTTTTAAAAATACGGTCTTTGTGATTAAAATTAGGTAGAGGTTTCATGATGGAACTTTTCAGTATCAATGACTTCTTCATCAAAAAATTTTGAATGATACAAAAGGTGACTATATGTGGACTTTTCCAAATGAAATACACAGAAATCAAATTCACTACATCTGTGGGAAGAGAAGCTACAGAAACTCAATATCAGCATCGAAAGTCAGCACAGGCGCTGACTGTAGAATAGTCTGTCAGTCTCTCACTTGTATGGTCAGCATGAAACAATAAAATTAAAAGCAAAATATAACCTCAAATCCATCCTACCTGAATTTTGAGAACATCTCAAGGACAGATTTGCTCCATTGAGCACTGATAACAGCAAACCTATTGAACTGTGAGAGGACATCAGGAACATTATTCATGGAGAAAGCAAAAGGTCATTAAGAATAGGAGAACAAAAGAAAAGATCAAAGTGAATGTCAGAAGATGCTCTGAACTTTGCTTTTAATCTTAGAGTTGCTAAGGCAAATATAAGAAATGATTAAGTAAAAGAACCAAGCAGAACATTTCAAAGGGCAACCCGAGAAGGCCAAGTCAAATATTATATTTAAATGTGAAAAGATCTAGAGTTAGAAAATCAAAAATGAAGAACACACAGCATATCTTAAGTGGAAAGGAAACAAGGAAAAATTCAAGCTTAGAGTTGAAATATTGAAAAGTTCCTAGTAAAACATTAATGATGCAGGAAGCATCAAGAGGAGATGGAAAGAATAGACAGCGTCCCTGTACCAAAAAAGAACTAGCTGACACTCCAAAATTTTAGGAGACAGCACATGAGCCAAAACTTTTTTTTAAAATGAGCACAAATAATGAATCGCTTACATTTGGTTGACCAGGTAACTGTCTTCAAATTTTCATAGAATAGGCAAGTGAGGATTTCATTAGTTTATTGAAACATTTTGATTGGTGTTCAGTTAATTTCTGGAGGTTTGCTTTACATTAATGCCTTCAATACACTTTGATTTCTTCATTTAACAACTTCCACTTTTAATCGCATTGCGCCTCTTGAAATAGCTCTTTTTACCATTTTGGGGGGTGGCGGGGCAACAACTATGCGTATTTCATCCATCATCTTTTGTTGCCTTCTTTATCTTTCAATATTTTGGTCCCAGAATCCTTCAATATTGCAACTCCAGGCTTGAACATTTTCTTCAGTTTTTTCACCTTGAGATATGCTGAGTGTGTTCTTCCTTTTTGGTTTTCGATCTCCAATTACCTGTGTGTTTCATCATAAGATTCTACTTTGCCTTCTCAATCTACCCTTTGCGATTTTCTGTTCTGTTCTTTTACATCATCATTTCTTCTCATTGCTTTATCTTCCATATATCGAAGAGCAAGTTTCAGAGTCCTTTCTGACATCTACTTTAATTGTTTCCTTTTTTGTCTTTTTAGTGATCTTTTGCTTTTTTCACATATGACGCCTTTGAGGTTAACTCATAGTTCTTCGGTTTCCAGTCAAAGCATCAGATCTTTTCTTGAGACGTTCCCTAAAATCAGATAGAACATACATCAGATTGTAGTTTGGATCTTGTTGACGTATTGCAATTTCCTTCAGCTTCAATCTGAACTTAGATATGAGCAACTGGTAGCCATTTCAATAGTTAGCATTCTGGCTTCATTTTGGTCAATTATGTTAATCTTTTCTGTCATCTTTTCCAACAAATATAGTTAAATTGACTTCTGTGTATTCCATGTGGTGAACTCCATGTGCATAGTTGCCATCTGTATTTTGAAAAAAGGTATTTGCAATGATTAATTCATTGGTCTTGCAAAGTTCTAGCATGCTATTACCAGTTTCATTTCTATTACCAAGACCCTATTTCACAGCTACTGTACTTTTCTCTTGGTTTTCATTTTTACATTCCAATCACCAATTATTCTTATATCCTATTGCATGTTTAATCAATTTCACATTTTAAAAGTTGGCAGAATTATTTAATTTTTTTCATTGCGAGCTTCTGTGGTCATTGGACACATTTATATAATTGTTGTATTAATGGGACTTCCTTATGAGTGTATAAATAGAGCATCACAAACAGCATCATATTTCTTCTTATTATGAATGTGATGTCAATCTTCTTAAATTTGTAATACCAAGCATAGTAAATCATACAGTTTCATACTCAAAATGGCTCGGCTCACCCTGGGTATTTATCCATTTTATTTTTGGTTACTTCCAAAATTTCTGGATTCATACTTCATACATGCCACATTCTGATGACTAATGGATGTTTTCAGCTGTTTCATTTCATTTTAAGTCATACTCCTTCAGCAAATGAAGCTCCCCCAAACTCTGCTCCATTTGCGTGATTAAGAAAGACTCAACTTTGAGGAGGCGGCTCTTGCCCACTCATATTATGAGTCACTTCTGACCTGATTGGCTAATTTTCCAGCACCATACCTTGAATTATGGTGTTCACAAATCATATGGAAAGCACTGTGGACTGCCAAAAGAACAGATAGACTTGTCCTTGAATAACAGCAGCCAGAATGATCCAAAGAGGCAAGGATGAAGACACTTCATCTCACATACTTTGGACATGTTATCTGTAGAGACCAGTTGCCATTGAAGGGCATTATGCTGGTAAAGTGGAAGAGCAGCAAAAAAAAAAGAATGTTCCTGAATGAGATGGATTGGATAGCCACTGTAGTAGATTGCCCCATGAGTCATGAAAGTGTTAAAGTATTGTCCTAATGTCTTCATTGGTGAAAGCATCCTTAATCAGATTTTGCCTCGATAAGCAGCCAAACATGCAATATTCCTAAAAAATAGTCATGACCATTTAATAAATAGGGGGAGTTCAGATTTCTATAAACAAAAGTTCATGGGACAGTTTCTGACTTACAGATTGCTGAACACTTAGCATACTTAATTCTGGTCATCAGTTACTGCTTTCGCTCCCCCTCTCCCTTCCTCATACTTCTTTTAATGCTCCTCCTTCTTCTTTGTCTTCTTTGTCCTTCAAGAAACATTGTACTAAAGAAATAGGAAAAATGGAGGACGGATAGATTTCTAGAGGAATCTGCACATACACACAGACTGTCATCATGTTGATTTTAACTCATACTGATGCTATATTTCAGTTCCGAGACTGCAAATGTTTACAAGTGTTTTCCATGATGAGGTTCATAGGTTTGAAAGATCAACTTTGTGGTTAGCAGTCCAAAACTTACCTAACAATACCACCAGGGTTAGCAGTTATTTTTAAATGTATCATTAAAATTGTAGTACTATCTAGGGCTCATGACAAAATTAGTTTTTCTTGAGAAAGAAATCTCAGAAAATAGGAGTATGCCTTTGGATAGGGTGGGGTGGGGGAAGATGTCTTCATTTTTTCTTTCAGTCAAGCGTGGGTAAAGGGCTGCTTAGAATCATGACAATCTAGCTGACTAGGTTGGGGTTTATCCTTGTTTGAAAATTTCCTGTATCTGCTGGATGGTTCAAACCCACCAACAGTTTCAGTCCCATAGGGTTGTTATGAATTTAAATCCACTTAATGCAAAAGGGTAAGCAGAGGAAAACAGCATCAACTCTCCCAGAAGAGAGTGAGTAGAGTGGAACAGTGGATGTCATAGTCAGGGTATTGCAATTTTAAGATAAGGGTATAGAGATGAAAAGTCATTAAATTTTGGCTAATGGCCAAATGATCAACAGAAAAAAATGCAGACTTTGGAAGAACAATCAACTCAGTTCACTCTTCTTCAGGACACATGTTTTTAATATTCTAGGCGGTTTTCTTATGTGCATAGTGCCTGGCAAGTTGTTATACTGAATACAGAGGTATCTTTTGAGTAAATGTTATATGATTCCATTATGTTTTCAGCATGGTATTTGGTGCTCCCGAAGATATGGAGACATCTATGATCCTACCCTTGACATTTAGGAGTTGAAGGTATAGACAAAATGAGAAGTGAGGACCTAAATAAACACAAAAATTACTATACCCCAAATAAGAGTAAATTATATAGTTTACTAGAGATATAAATGAGAAGTCAGGACCTAAATAAATACAGAAATTAATATACCCCAAATAAGAGTAAATTATATAGTTTAATAGAGATATAAATGAGGTTAACAATGTGGAGTTAACTCTAAAGTTTTCATGAAAACAGGAAATTTGAAATTTGGAAATAGGTAACATTGACAGCAATAAAAGATATTCTGGGTTTAGGTAGCAGAATCAGAAAATGCTGCTTATGGAAAGGAACATAGTCCATTTGAAAAAGAAGGAGATGGGTTTGGAAGAATTGTTTGGGAGTAGTAAGACGTAAAGTTCTAAAGGCAGATGTCACTCTTTTACATGTAGGTTGTGGTTACTTAAGAGTAATAGAAAGAGGGATACTAACCTAAGAGTTTCAATCTCAACCCAGAAATGTCTCCACAGAAAAAGGAGAAAGATAAATTTTATTATTGAATAAGCATCAAAGTAGAATATGTTATGTCGCAGGCAGCAAGCTAAAGTGAGTGAAAGGATGAACAACGATCTTAGCCATTATTTGCTGAGGGGGTACAATCCACTGTGTTCAGGTTTTCAAGATAATTGTTCACTTTTTAATCATTCTTGCCCAGATATAAGACTGGGTCACTCGAGTTTATGCTAATCTACTTGCAGGAAACAGGAAGGCATGTGAAGCTTGCCTGAAGTTTCATTTCAGTTAAAGCAGCTGCCAATTTTTGTAAGACCTCTATTCTTTACTTACTTTCCAAAAAGATAAAGAATTAACAGTTGCATATTAGCTAAAGTGAAATATGAAAGTGCAAGGAGGAGAGCCTTTTCCTTTATTTTCATCAGGGAGAATTAAAACTTCTCATTTTCAGTTGTACATTTTCTCACAGTACTCAAAGTCATATTACATGAAGGATTATTTCTAAATCTTAATTGTAAGATTTTCTCCGTGGTGGAAATAGCTTGGTATTTGTTTGAATGTGAACAATAAGCAAGAGGAGGTAAATATTTCTCTAAGATGTTGAGACTGGTTGTATGGGAAAATAGTGATGAAATGAACAGCACTAAAATAAGTCTAGAGTTGAATCTAGTTTAAAGTTGAGAGATAAAATGATATTGGCTTTGTATATGCAGATTTTGTGGTGAATTAATATTTATTTACTGAAATGATTTCATTCAACAAATAGTGAGCATTTACTCTATGTCTGGCACAATTCTTGACTCTAGACATGTACTAAGTAAGCAAAACACATAAGAATCATTAGCCTTGTGAAATTTACATTCTAGTAAGGGGGAAATATATATTTGCACACAATGTAAATAATGATAAAAGATAGAATGGAGATGAAACGAATCGGGGAGAACTACATTTTTAGAAAGGAAAAACAGAGAAAGACTCATTAAATGGTGACATTCAAGTAAAGACCTGAAGAAGCTGAGGGAGCAAACCAAACAAATAATTGAAACAGAGCATTTGAGGCATAGAGAACAGGAAGTGCAAACATTTGGAGGCAGGTATTTCTGCAGAACAACTAGAATGGCAAAATGAACTAGAAAAAAATGGACAAAAATGAGAGTCATGTTGGGAGATCAGGTCAGAGGAGTAATGGGAGCCAGGTTGTGTAGGACCTCACAGTGCATTATAAGGGCTTTGACTTTTCCTGAATGAAATGAAAAGTCATTGAGGATTTTTAAAAACAGATGACAGAATCAGACAAATAACATTTTTAAAATATAAAAGATGACTTCACTTTTATATGTCAAAATCTGGGATGATAATGAAATGTTCAAGAAAAAAGCTTTTATGGTTGGAAAGAGAAATGGAGCCCAGATGAGATGTGAAGATGTAAATTTGAATCACTGGCCATTATATAAGAGATGAGTGGACATATATTAATAAGCATATAGTGCATAAAATTGGAATTAGGAGGCAATGACTTTAATATAGACAGTCAAAAAATACAAACACTGCATGGAGTTGCTTCTGATTCAAAGTAGGATAGAACAGAACTCTTCAGGGTACTGATTCTCAACCTTCCTAATGCTGTGACCCTTTAGAAAGTACAGTCCCTCGTGTTGTGCTAACATCCCAAACATAAAATTGTTTTTGTTGCTACTTCACAACTGTAATTTTTCTACTGTTTTGAATTGGGCGACCCCTGTGAAAGGGTCATTCGACCCCCAATGGGGACTCTACCCAAGGTTGAGAACCGCTGCTTAAGGGTTTCCAAGATTGTACATTTTACAGGAGCAGGAAACCTCATCTTTTTCACTCTCACAACTGATGGGCTCAAACTTCCGACCCTGCAGTCAGCAGCCTAATCCACTCTAACACCAGGGCAGACAATCTCTATTTTAAAATGTCTTTATATACTATCTTCTTTATCATTGTGCTTTCATGTGTCCCATTCCTCTATATTTTTCCTATCTGGGAAATCTCAAATATTTAATCTATTTCAACCGAATGCATAGCTCATATCATTCATCAAAACCCCAACCAAACTAACTGCCATAGAGTTGATACCGACTCATGACGACCCTTTAAGACAGAGTATAACTTCCCCTTGTCCATTTCCCAGATTGTAACTGCGAATGGGAGTATAAAGGTCCTTTCTTTCTCCCGCAGAGCATCTGGTGGTTTAAAACTGGTGACCTTGCGGATCACAGTCCAACACGAAACCACCAGAGCGCCTACCATTCATCAAGCTTTTAAAAATAAAATGTGTGCATCATATCTTTGAGCTAAACATGCTATTTTACCTATCGGCAATTGACACAACATAACTACAATTACTTCAGAGATTGAAGTAAGCACACTTCAAACCACATGGATTTCGTGAGCCAAAGCATAATGTTTCATAATTCTCATTTCAAATTTCTTCTTGCCATAGATCTTAAAATTCTGTTAAGACCTTCTGGTTCCAAAATTAAGATTTGTTTACCTCAGAATAAAGGTCATGGACCCAGCTGAATCAACTTTCTGACAATTTTCACTTTATTTACTGGTGCTATGCTCAGTTAAATTTGATAATTCGGAGGTGACTATATGACCCATGTAACTGGAAGTATTTAAAAAAAAAGCCCATTTATTTTTGAACATCTGGGAAAGATTTGGAGTAAAACACTGGTTCCCAAAGGACAGTTCAAGGACAAAAGTTGGGCTGACTATATCAGAATCATCAGAGGAGCTTTTAAAACATACAAATGTGGAGTCCTAACCTAAAATAATGGATCAGAATCTTTGACAGAGAAAGCCAGAAGGCTCTTTTTCTGTTTTCAACCTCCCATGAAGAAGCTGATCATCAGTGAGGTTTATGAAACCACGGTGTAGTCAGATCTTCTGATCATCTCAAACATTACATAAAAATCACATAAAATTATAGGGTTAGGTGACTTCTGAGATTCCTATGAATTGCTAACAAGCTCCCAAGTAATACTAATGCTTTTGGTTCACAGTGCAGTACTCCGTGCAGCAAAGGATTGCTTTACCTCTTCCAGAGACCAAACCAAACTCCCTGCCATTGAGTGGATTCTAACTCATAGCAACTGCACAGAATACAGTCGATCTTCCCTGTAAGTTTTAGAGCCGTTGATTCATTATGTGAGCAGATAGCCTCATCTTTCTTCCATGGAGCAACTGACAAGTTAAACCCACTGGCCTTTATGATTAGCAGCTCAGTGTGTAGCGAGGTTTCTTTTATCTGTACTTCCCTGTGATGTTAGAGTGCCTTATATAACTTGTACCACAATGCTTTCATTTATTTTACCACTTTTTATGCAAAATAATGTTTTCAACATAAGTACCTCTTCCTTTTAAACATAATAATAACTGGCTTGTTTTCTTTCACTTTCAGGTTTGCCTTTGCTCCCCACTTTTCATCTTTTGACATGTAACCGAAAAAAAGTCTAAGAAAAGCTGGTCTAGCCAACTTAATCATCCCTGAAGATTGGTGGATTTATTGTGCACTAAGGCAAACCTTTCTTCTACATAAGTCAAAAGAGAAAAGCAACCTACCAAGCAACCTGCCCAGTAATAAAAGAAAGCTATATGAGGATTTGAGGAGCTGCACATCCGTGATCCAAATGAGAGGAACAATCTTCATGATATACCAGAAGATCTAATAATAGATGACACAAGAGGCAAAAGTTATAACAGCTTGTCATCTATGCTTGCAAAGTTGTCTTTTATGTAGTTTTTAAAACTGCTGTTGAGTCTATTTTAACTCAGCTACTCAAACAGAGCAGCACGTCTTTAAGGTCTCAAAGACTATAATCTTTACTGAAGCATATTGACATGCATTTCTCCCATGGAGTAGTGAGTGTGTTTGAATCACAACCTTTGTTTAGCAGCCGAGCTAGCACTTAACCATAGTACAACTGGATCTCTATACTACATATTTACTGTGGACAAATCCAAAGCAGATATGCAAATAATCCTTTGAAAAGTCCTTCAAATCATGTACAGAGGGTTCAGCAGATTTGGTAAAAGGACGTTATTTTATATACAGTCTCTCCATATGATTATCTCCTGGAAAAAGCAATAGTTAGCTGTGAATTTTGATGTTTAGCTACCATTTGGCAAAAACAGTTACTCTAGAAAGAAACATGCTTGCTAATGACACATGTAGCGAGTCAACTAAAGAAAATACAGATCACCGGTACTTCATTTATGCAGTGACATATTCTATCATTCTTGTACCAGGTCTCATAGGAAACTTATTGGCCTTATGGGTATTTTATGGTTATATGAAAGAAACCAAACGGGCTGTTATATTCATGATAAATTTAGCCATTGCTGACATACTACAAATTCTATCCTTGCCACTGAGGGTCTTTTATTATTTGAATCATAACTGGCCATTTGGGACTGGACTGTGCATGTTCTGTTTCTACCTGAAGTATGTTAACATGTATGCAAGCATCTATTTCTTGGTCTGCATCAGTGTGAGGCGGTTTTGGTTTCTCATGTATCCCTTTCATTTTAATGACTGCAAACAGAAATATGACCTTTATATCAGCATTGCTGGTTGGGTGGTTATCTGCTTTGTCTGCCTGATCTTCCCTCTTCTCAGAATTAGTTTTGACACCCCACAAAACAAAACCAAATGCTTTGTGGATCTTCCGACCAAGGATGTCAATCTGGCTCAGTCTGTTGCCATGGTGACTGTTGGAGAGTTGTTTGGGTTTGTTACTCCTCTTCTGATTGTTCTGTATTGTACCTGGAAGACAGTTTTATCACTGCAAAGTCAATATCCTGTGGTCCAAGACCGTGGAGAGAAAAAGAAAGCCCTGAAGATGATTCTAACCTGTGCAGGGGTATTTCTAATTTGCTTCGGACCTTATCATTTCAGTTTTCCTCTAGATTTCTTAGTCAAATCCAACAAAATTGAGAGTTGCCTGGCCAGAAGAGTAATCCAGATGTTTCATTCTGTGGCTCTGTGTCTTGCTAGTCTGAATTCCTGCCTTGACCCAGTCATATACTACTTTACTACTAATGAGTTCAAAAGACGGATTTCAAGACAGGATTTGCACGATAGCATCCAACTCGATGCCAACTTCTTTGTGAACAACCATATGAAGTCAACAGAATTGTGCTAAAAAATTAATAGAAAACTGAATGTGGCTCACAGAGCAAATATATCAAAATATATTGTCAATAACCAAAACTACAATCATGTACTCAGAAAGTATTCATAGCTTTTCAGTTCTCTTGTGTCTTATGTATATGTGGAATTCTTATCTTCACAATAAAATCCATTTAGAGTATTTTCACAAGTTTGTGTAGAAAATGTGTCAAGTATTTAGAATTTAAATTGCAAAATTTGAGTGATATGTTATAAGCACACGTTCTCAAGTGGAGTTAGCAATGTTTTCTGTGAACCTAAGATACAGAAAGACTATTATCTCTAATTGATACTTCAAATCCACCTAGAAGTTCATGGTCATGTTTCTTATGAGTCTGAATGGCCAACTCTGTAGGTAGCAGTGTGGTGCTTACCTGGCAGCATCTGTTTATCCTAGTAACCACTGGATATATTCCAATGTAATTTTTGTTATAAGTATGATGGATAATATGTTAATCTATATTAATAAAGTGTTATAATTTTGGAATCACTTTTATCTCCCATGAATAATTACACTTTGAGACTTGAAGCCTGAAATAGCTATTTTTAAAAGTTTCAGTGTCGATATGAAAAATTACCAACTATACCAAATCAAAGAGTGAAAATCTGAACACAGGCCTCAGATTTGTTTAAGATTAATTTAAAGTGATTACTCTGGCTTAATCTTACCCAGCCTTATCATCCTTAGGTCTATACAGTCTCCCTTCCAAGATTTGGCCAAGGCAATTTTACCTTTTGAGAAAATAGCAGGAGATTCATTTTGGTACTTATAAGCAGCCTGTTCAATGCCTTGTCTGTTAGCTGCATGGAGCTATTTTGTAGAAAACAGACCAAAGGTATGAGTAACACTTAAACATGAGGTCTTAAATACTAGAATGCTTTCAAACATCTTTTAGCAAAATGTTGTAAAATATTGTAAAGAAAATAATCAACTTAAAGTATGTGAAGACACATACTATTCCTCACCTTAACAAATAAAGAAGCCAACCAACGGTACTCTCTTCATTAGAGAAAGGAGTAGTTTGACATGCCATCTGATACACATTTTGAGAACAACAAACTGGTGAAATTCAAATGGATCTTACTCTCCAAGGTGAATGGGAACCTAAAGATGGTTTTCTGCCCACAAGTTTCCCTGTGCTTTATTATTAAAGTGCCCTGCTGGAAAGCATTCATGGGCTCAAACGATGATGCAGGTGCAGGCACCGCTTTGTCCAGTTATACAGAGGGTCGCTGCAGGAACTGATTGCATAGTTCTTAACCACAACCACCCCCACAACAAAACTGTGCTTCTAACAATAGTGCATCACCTTTGTATTCATCGTGAGTTACAGCTTTGTATGTGTCATCTCAAAACTCAAAGTCACCACCTTCAAGTGGTTTTGAACTCACAGTAACCCTGTAGGGCAAGGGTTCCTGTGTGTTTCTCAGATGGCAACGCCTTCGCAGACGTCAAAGCCTCCTCTTTCTCCTGACGCTCGGCCGATGGTGTGGAACTGCTGGCTGTGGTCAGTGGTCGGTGAGTAATCACTACACCACCAAGGCTTGCTTCTTCGACTTTTATAAGGATAACGGAACATGTCTAGACTGTTTACTTTTAAATGATTTGCCTTTGAGTATAACTTTGAAATGTGACTGCAAATAATCATTTTCTTTATCTGTGTAATGGAAGTCTTTATTATACATGTTTACTATTTAGTACATTAGCATGAACTGCACTTCTTAGGGTCATTTTGGGATACAGGGTACTTTACTAAAACAGTGATTTTACCCTTAAAATGTTTTTGTTGTTTTTTAAAGGGGAAGTAAAATGTTAGCAGGAGATTCCTGACCTTCTTAAGGAAAATGAGAATAGAACATACTATTTGCAAACAGCCTTGAGGTCCTTGCACCACATTTGTGTTATTGGAGAGAAGACATGTATCCAGCTATTCTGTCTAATGCGGACCACTCCTTCTTTTCAGGAAGGTCCATCTAGATTTGTGTTCAGTGTCCCGGTTTTCCTTTCTGTTTCCCTCCTATGTCCTGCCTATGTCCTATTCATCTAATCACTTACGTGATCCCCTCATTGACACGAAGGTGCTTATGACTAATCCCCACTGCCACTGAATTGATTCTGACGGGTAGCAACCATGTGGAATAGAATGGAAGTCCTCCTTTTAGCACACTTGCATCTTTCCCCACAAAGCATCTTGTGTGTGTTTTACTGCTGACTTTAAGTTTAGCAGTCGAACAGTTAACTCGCTCTGCCACCAGGGTTGCTTAAATACTAATATTAACTCAAAATCATTTTAGCAGGGACTTCTGAATTCAGGAAGAGGGGCTACCTATTAGCAAAAAGTGGTGAATTTCAACGAAAGTATCATAGGCACTAAGGCAGCCGAATGGAGCCATGGGAGCATAGTGGTGCTGATTTGGGCTGCAACCTCAAAGTTGGAAGTTAGAAACCAAGAGTTGCTCCACAGGAGAGAGACAGACCTTTCTAGTCCATAAAGAGCTACAGTCCCAGAAACCCTCAGGGACAGTTCTCCTCCAACCTATAGGATCACTATGCATCATCATGGATTTGAAGGCATTGAACTTTATTTTGCTTTTTAAGTCAGACTGGAGAGAAAATGTTTTGAAGAAACTCTATCGGGCAACAGTAACGTTCATATTGTATCTTGTAAATGACCACTTCAATATAAACACTTATTGCCATTGACTCAATTCCAACTCATAGTAATTCTATAGGATAGGATCGAGCTGCTGCTTTGAGTTTCCATGATTGTAAATATTTAAGGGGACAGAAGCCCTCATCTTTAGAAACCCACATCTTTCTCCCATGGAGTGGCTGGTGGATTTGAACTGCTGATCTCTCAGTTAATAGGCCTCTATACCACCAGGACTCTGGGTTACTAAATTCTAAGGAATATACCTATAAGCACGAGTATTAGTTTCTCAGATCTCTGCCTCTTTTATTTTTCATTTTCCCCTTCCAATTCCAGATCTGATTTCAAGATCTGAAAATTACCAATAGCCTCCTGTCTGAGTGTCTCCTTACTTGAGGAAGCTTGACTCCAAACAACATTTATCACTTTCTGATTTCCATGATATTACATTGCAAAGAGTAGGGAGTTAATAATGATGAGTACAAGAATGTACGAAATATTCTAGAGTTAATTATGGTGATGACTGTAAAACTCTTCTTGATGTGATTGAGCTATTAAATAGTATGACATACAAATTATATGCTGGAAAAATTGTTGGGAAGAAAGAAATAGACACAATCTGTAATATATAACTTAAGTCAAATGATCTCGTATTTGTAATATAAAGTTGTTTGAATTTTTACCCCAAATTACAAAATTATTCCAAGAGGAGAGATTTTTTAATATAAAGTTATTTTCATTGCTATTATTGTCTTGATCATTATTAATTGTACTCAAATGGTTTTTTCTTCATTGCTATTCAGTTGATAATGTTAACCAGTAACTTCATGAAAAAGTATTAGCTCCACCAGTAACAGTGGCCTATGAAAATGTAGCTGCAGCAATGCATTCCTGCTACCTTTTTGGTTTTGCTTTCATAAGTTACTGTAAAAAGTATTGTACTCAGAATTTGCTTACAGGCATACTTTATAACATAAAGGCTGTCTTTTTAGTTTCATAGAAAGTTTGTGCCCCCAAAGTCATTGAGTCATGATTTTTAACAAAGTGATGGGCTTTGAGATTCTTTGCAGTATCCTCATACACAAAGGTAAAAGTCCCCCGAGGTATATTGACCTTTTCTCTCTTTAGAGAGGTGCATTCTAGTCCCAGAGAGAAGAGGAATTTCCTTGTTTACTCTTTATTATCCTCACCCTCTACTATAATTCTTCCCCATCCACATTTCTATGGTAAGTTTATCTGAATGGCTTAAAACCTGTATTTGCTTAGAGCATATCCGATGCGCAGGGAACCAGTGGTAAATGAGTAGAGGAAAGATCATCTTATTTGTCAGAGGGGTTTTTGAAGCCTCACAGTTTGATTTTTCTTTTAGACTACAGGAAAAGGACATTAGCTGCCTTTTCTTCATAGCATTTCCCCAATCAGATCTATTTAAATGACATAAAGTGAAGTCAGGAAACTGATGCAATTTTACTTCTCTATTTTTCACTTTACCAATTCTTTCCTCACCTACTGGGGATTTCAGTAACTTTTATTTTAGGTATCTTTTGTGATAACTAGGTTGTTAAAGGTTTCACATTTGAGCCTTTGCAAAAAAGATTTTCCAAGGAAATGATAAGAATTTCCAACAGAGGAACTTTTCAAGATTTAGCATACCCAAAGAACATAATGGAATATCAAAATAGGATCTGTTATATGTCCAATTCCCTATAGTCACAAAGATGTCTTCTTTTTGTCCCCAAAAGCCAGCCCAAAGAAGATTAGCTGCTGTGTTAGTCTGGGTTAGCTAGAGAAACAAACAGATAAATTTTATATGTGTATAATAAAAAGGTATATATACAAAGACTAATTGTACATTAAGAAAGCATCCCAGCCCAATACAGATAAGGTTCATAATTCCAATATTATCCCATATGTCAGATACCAATCTATGAAGTCCTCTTCAGACTCACAAAACACATGCAATGATGCTGAATACAGAAAGATCTCAGGCCAGTCGGTGGGAATTCTTGTGGATCCAGTGGCATTGTAAGCATCTCAGGGCTGGCAGGGGTCTCCATGTGGCTTCTCCAACTCAGGGCACTAGTGTAGGTCTATGTATCAGGAATGTCTTACAGGGAGTGAGTCTGTGTCCCAACTCAAATGAACTGTTTTTGTTCTTAGCATCTCCATATGAGGTCATCAAACTGTGATCTGATTGACAGGTTAAACTCCACCCCTTCACTTTTAAACCTGAAATTGACAACAGATTATGTAATGACCACAATTGCCTTCACTATCATCACTACCTTCACTAATATCTCATTGTTGTTGAAGAGAGATAACTCTCAAAGTTGTTTTATTTTCATTTTCCTATAGTTATTAATAGGTATACCATGTGTGGGATAGGAGAGAGAGGACAATTACTTTGCAGAATCTTTTATGTCATTTCTTTAACAAAGCATCCTGAGTCTTAACCATTTAGCTAAGACCATATGCCTTCAATATTTGCTGAGCACACTTGATCCAACTCTTCAATACATATTTACTGATTCATCTATGGACAAAGCCCTTATTCTAGACCTTACAGTTTCCTTCGGGGAACTCTTCAAAGTATAAAATGGAATCTGCTTCCTGGGGAGGGTTGTTTTAAAGCCTGCCTGTCATCTTCTTTTTTAGGAGCATCAGAAGCAGAGCTGAAACAGATATTAGCCAATTACTCTTCAAATTTATTTCTGGCCCACGTTGGAGATTTTTTTCAGACTGTTCTGAATAAAGTAGATTATCCATAGCTTGCATAAAAACTGGTAATACTTATGCAACTTTCTAGAGCAGTGTGTTAGTGCGGGTAGACTAGTTAAACAAATTCATAGACACACATATGTGTATAAAAATAACTTTGTATGCAAGAGCTATTAGATATTGAGATCAGCTCAAGTCCATAAGTCTGATATTAGCCCATATGTCTGATAACAATCTATAAAGTAATCTTTAGACTCACGAAACACATGCAATGACACCAAATGCAGTAGGATCACAGGTCAGTGAGTGAAAGGTCTTGCTTGCATTGTAAGCACCTCAGTGCTGGCAGACATCTCCACGTGGCTCCTCTGGGTCCAGAGCTAGAGCTCCATCAGCTTCTCCACGGTGATGTTTTGCAGGGAGTGAGGATGCATCCTGACTCCATAAAGCTATTTATCTCCTTAGCTCCTCCAAATGTGGCCGTCAAGCTGCGACCTGATTGACAGGCTAAATTCCATCACTTCATTCTTAAGCCTCAAATTGACAAGTGGTTATGTAACTACCTCAGACCACCCCTTGTCAATTTGACACTTGCACATAACTCTTTAGCCATATATAACTTTCAAATAAACAATAATAAAATCATATCTTTACCTAACAGGATAAAACTAAAATGCATATGATTCAATATGTGGCACCCTCATTTAAACATAACATTTTATAAATGACCAAAACAAAAATATTTTATGCCTAATAATTGCAGTTAAGTAACTCCTAAACTTTAATCCTGTGACTATATTCTCCTATCTATGAAAGTTTGCAAGCTAGCCACTGCATGCCTTTATCCACCCTATTTTTGGTACCCAATGTCTACAGTACCCACTTACATCAAACAAGTACTCTGAGAAGACAATCATAGTCTTTGATGTGAGAAACCTGTATTCTAGTTGGAACCTTGTGAAATTCACATCCATAAGCAAAGTCAAATCAGGACAGGCCAGCCATAAAGTCTGCAGCAATTTGTACCACTTCACAGGCTGAAAACTCTTCTCGTCACCTGCTTGAGTTCTGGTCAACTCAATATGGGCTCCCTTAATTGGCCTTACCAAGATGTCCATTGGTAGCTTGCCTTTAGATCATGGCCCTATCACACACTCTCAGCAAACTTAGTCCCCTTGTGCTAGGTCATGAATTTCAGATGAGTCGACCTGCTCTCATCTTTTCCTCTGGTTCCTTTAAACCAGGTCCTTGGGTGTCAGTAGCCAGAATCAATCCATCTCTTTATTGTTGCATTTCTTTCACATAACAAGTAGATCCAGGTGGTCACCTAGCAAGCATTACAGGCTGCCACAGGCTCCTTTAATGTTCAGTCCTACAGAGAAATTTTCTTCATGCTTCCAGATTTTTTCCAGCTTCTGACAAAAACCATTAGTTCAAACTTCAAAAATCCAAAAGAGTTCCTTTTTTTCTTCAACCTTTTGACAATCCCTTAGGCAAGTCTCTTGGAATGCAAATATCCTGAACATTCCAAAGCATTGGGTGGGACTTATCTTTTCAGCATCTTCTTTGCAGGTGTGTTCTAGCCCATTTAAAGATTTAAATTTTAATGACTGAAGGCAAGCAGGCTTAAGAACTCTCTGTTTCAATACTTTCCAGTAATCATTTATATCAATCATTATCACAATAATAAGCAGAAGAAATCAGGATAAACAAACTAGAATCAGATACTAAATTCAATTCTTAAAATAGTCAAATTCAATCCTTATTTAGCTTATCTAAATCCTTATCTAAACTATTCTACTGATAGAAATTATGGGGTTAGGCTTCTGGCTGAATCTCCACAGAGCCAAGATTTCTGTTAGACATTTTGACCTCTGTCAGTCATTTTGTTCTAACCAACATGGCCTCTGAGAATTTCAAGGGACAGTTTCTACCCCTGAGCTCCAAATATACATTAACAACATTAATTTTCATCATCTTGAACAGGAATAGCTAAAGGGAACAGCCAAACAAAATAATCAAAGCTTGAATTTACCCTATTCTTTCCATAAAACAACCCAGTAAACTTCATGGCAATATCTGATTTCCAGTTAGTCAAAGAAGAAAAACTACCATGAGACAGAGGTCATACAAACATTCACTCTCCATCTTATGATTTGTTTCTCTAGTACCCCACTCCCAAGATACCATAATGTGTTAGGCTGGGTAGACTAGAGAAACATATTGATGCACACTCATCTGTGGATAAGAAAGACCTTTATGTACAAGAGAAATTGAATATTGAGAAAATATCCTACTCCAGTCCAGATCAAGTCCAAAAGTCTGATTTTAGCATATATGTCTGATACCAATCTATAAAGTCCTTTTCAGACTCATGAAACACAAGTAATGACACCAAACTCAGGAATATCACAGGATAGTGGGTGGGAAATCTTGTGGATCCAGTGGTAGCATAAGCATCTCAACTCTGGTAGAGGTCTCCCTCTGGCTCCATCAGCCTCTCTCATGTGTCTTCTCCACAGGGATGTCTCACATGGAGTGAGCCTGTGCCCCACCCCCAGTGAGCTTTTCATCTTCTTAGGGACTCCAAATGAGGGCATCAGGCTGTGACCTGAGTGACAGGCTAAACTCTACCTCTTCGCTCTTAATGTCTCAAATTAACAACGGATTATGCAACTGCCACAAGTAGTCATGCAAACTATACAACTGTTGCTTCTATTTGATTAGCTTGGAATTTCCAAAACCTTCCCTTTAAGTATTTTTTATTTTCTTCTTTTGAATCCATTCTGTAAAGATACAGTAGTTAGACAATAGCCTCTCAACCCTACCACCCCCACCCCCCAAAAAACCCAAACACCTCATTGCTATCAAGTAGTGACCCATAGGAGAGAGGACAACTGCCCCTTTGGGTTTGGGAGACTTTAAATCTTTACAGAAATAGTCTCAGCTTTCTCCTGCAGAGCCACAGGACTACTAGGTTTGAGCCACATACCTTTCATTTAACATTTGTGAATGCAGTCCACCTTACCACATCTTCTTTAGACAGTGAACATAGCTGCAATTAATACAGTAGTAACTTAAACTAGATAGAACATAACTTATCTTTAAGACACTTAGTTTTCAAATGGTACAATGGAAACCTAAACCCATTTATGAGTCTCCTCATAAATTCAACCTTCTTGGAATTCCTTCTGGCCATTAACCAGTAGAGTGAATGGTGTTCCTTTTATGCAGAGTGCACTAGAGAGTGGATTGCTGCTATTAGTCTAGCTGGTTCAGAGAGATGTGGCATAGCCCTTGGGGTCTCACCTGGATGTAATCATCTTTAGTGCAACTGGGGGGGATGGTGAAATGGATTGCCGTAAAGTCATTAGTTCAAAACAACTAGTCACTCTGTCAGAAAAGGATGGGGTTTTCTACTTCTATAAAGAACTAGAGCCTCACTGGTCCAACATGATTACTGATGTAAAATGGACACACAAAGCAAATGTGGTGAAGAAAGCTGATGCCGCCCAGCCATCAAAGGATATATCGTCAAGGGTCTTAAAAGCCTGAAGATAAACAGTAGGCCATTTACTCGAGAAGAGACCACACCCACACAGAAGAAGCACAACAGCCAGCATGGCCACTTGGTGGTGAAAGGTCTAGGCAATAGACATCAAACAGGGGGAAAACACATATCACTGTGTGCACACATCCCCAAGGTGCCCACTGAGGACATGTGGGAGCATGAGCAAGAGTGGTGAAGAAAGCAGATGGTGCCCAGCTATTAAAAGATATAGCATCTGGGATCTTAAAGGCTTGAGCATAAACAAGCAGCCATAAACAAAACCCACCATAAAGGAAGCTTACTTGCCTGTGCAATCTTGAGGTGCTAAAACAATCAGGTATCAGGCATCAAAGAACAAAAATCAAAATCAATGGACCAACTGACTCCTGATATCGCTGAATACAAATGGATATTGAGGCAAACACAGTAGAAGAAATGATGGTGCCTAGCTACCAAATGATTGAATGTCTGGAATCTCAAAGACTTGAAGATAATCATGTCGCCATTCAACGCAGAAACAGCAAAGCCCACATGGAAGAAGCCTGTGTGATCAAGAGGGGCTGAAAGGAGTAGGTATCGAGCATCAGAAAAACAAGAATCACATCATTAAGAATGAGGGGGAGAGCAGGGTGGGAACCTAAGGTCCACTGGTGGGTAATTGGTCACCCCTTTACAGGGGAGTCAAGAGGAGTAGACAGATCTGTCAAGGTGCAGTGGACAGTGATGACGCATATAGGTTTCCTCTAGTTCCTCAAGCCTTCCTCCCCGCCAACCATCATGGTCCCAACTCTACCTTACAAATCCAGATGGACTGGAGAAGGTACACTGTTGGAGAGGGAGCTGGAGATATGGGGAAACCAAGATGGATGGACCCCTTCGGGCCAGTGGTTAGATTGGAGCTACTGGAAGGGTAGAGAGAGGGTGGGGTAGAGAGAACCAATTGCAAGGACATACACATAAGCTCCTATGGAAGGACTGGCATCAAAGGAGTGGGTTGGGGAGAGGTTGGGCAGTGTAGGATATGACAGAACAGTAATAATGTATAAAGTATTGAGGGTTGGTGGGGAGGAGAGAGCAGGGGACGAGGGGAAGGGATGGAAAAGACAATACTAGGGGCTCAAGGGAAAAGGCGGGTGATCAGAGAATGATAATAGCAGCAGACATGTGAAAGTGCTTGGCATAGTATTTTATTTATGTATTGTGAAAAACGATGTATGAGCCCCCGGTAAAATGATTTAAAAAAAAAGAACTAGAGCCTAAGAAACCCATGAGCAGTTCTACTCTGTCCTAATCATTACTCACATCCTACTCTTTTTGATCAGAACCAATATTTTAAGCTTCTCTGAATAGCATAGTGTACCTGTCCCAATCATGGTCTTCTACCAACTTCATTAGACCCACCTGTAACTGTGAGGTATTTATCTGCCACCAATATTGATTTTGCTAGTTTCCTTTGCTTCTGTATTAGTTTGCGTACTTTAGAGAACCAAATCTACAGAAACTCATGTTTAAGAAAGAATTTTATATAAATGCTAAGTGCATATCAAGAAAACATCCCAACCCCCAGCCCACAAGTCTAACATTAGTCCATATGTCTAACACCATTCCACAAATAATGCTGACTGTAGGAGGAAAGCTGAATCAGAGAACGTGTAAGCATCTCAGCAATGGCAGGGGTCCACATGGCTGCTCCAGCACCCTGGGCTGCATTGGGGTTGGTCCATGCAGCTTCTCTTCGGTGATGCCTTACAGGAAGTGAGCCTTGCCTGCTGAAGCAGGGAACTGGCTAAGGCAGCTGCACCCTGGGCCCTCACAAAGCAAGAGACAGAGAACTAGAAAGGCAAGGCTCACCAAGCCATTTACCACTCAGGCCTTTCAATTTATCCTACATGTGTTTATTGGCCAGGCCAAGCCCTCCCATGTCCTTTAAAAATCTCCAAATCTGTAGAGACCCCTGGACTTAATTATAACCTCTTCCTAAGTGTCTTTATCTCGTCATTTCTTAAAACATAATTTATGATCTGCATAAATTATATTTGCGATTTTAGAGTCTACCATATGGCCTAAAACAAATGATGTAGTGAGTAGGAATTCCAAAACTTCCTTTCCTGGCAAGATCTCTGAAAAGTCAAAAAAATTAGTGCCAAAGAAAGGAGTGGTTAAGCCTACATTTCCATGGATTCTCAGATATGCCACAAACGTGAACACTCTTCAGAGGAGGAACCTGTGTTTTCAAGCTTTCAGAAATTTTATTAATTCCTGTGAGTTTTCTCATATGGAAGTGTTAAAAGTTTATGGATTTTCTCTGTCTTATTTACAAACAACTTCCCCTTCCTTGTTGTTTCTTCTGGTTTTTCAGTTTTGTTTCTGTCAGCAATTCTTAAGAGTTCATAAATTTCACTCTGTCTTGCTTACAAACACTTTTGACAGTTTTCTTTGCAGTTTGTTCTGGGACTCTGGTTTTGTTTGTTTAGGCTGTATGTGACCCAGAGACAGCGTATGAAGGTAGATATTCTGGTTCAAAATTTACCAGAAACAATTCCTGCTTTTAAGGGTGCTCTTAAAGTCATGCTTCATACAGGTATTGTACAGGCAAATTATATCTATACTATCATAATCTATAACTATATCATCTATCTGTAATAACTGCAGTGGTGTAGTGGGTTCTTTTGAGAAAAACTAAAAATAATATTCTGTTGTGTTAAGTCAGGTTCACTGGAGAAACAAATCCAGTGGCATGCATACATGTATAAGAGCTTTATATCTAGAAGCAATTGCATATCAGGGAAACATCTCAGCCCAGTCCAATGCAAGTCCATACACCTGAAACTACTCCATGCAGTCACATGCAACGATGCAGAATGCATGGAGATCAGAGGTCGGTGGGTGAAAAGTCTTGTGGACCCAGTGGTGGTGGAGGTGTGCCAGGGCTGGCACGAGTTTCCGTGTGGCTCATCAACATGAAGGTGAGGGCAGAGAAGGAGGGGTGTCCCTAGGGTCCTTCTGTGAGAAGGCCATGCCCACTAGGAGACACCATCAGGCTGTGGCCTGATCGATACAGGCTAGCCTCCACCACTACACTTTTATATCTTCAAATTGACACAAAATTATGTAACTACCACATCTGTAAAAGTTACAAGACTCAAACATTTAAGTTATCTATTGTCAAGGAACTACAGGCCACTATGTCCAATTAGTTAAGTTAGTTGAACTGCTAAACATGTCATCATTGTCGGAGCAAACCCACCAACCTTTCCGTAATAGTAAGTTAAAGTTTTTCAATCCTGTAAGACTAGCACTTTCAGAAAGCCACAGAGGTGTAGGGGTGTTACGAGTCCGAATTTACTCCAAGGAAGTCATGCTACAAGAGTATTGCATTGCCTTTGGTGTTGTCAGAATTTTGCATCTGGTTTACAAACAGTGAGAAAACACACAATCGTGCTCAATTGTTGGGGACGCATGTCAAGGGTTGGTGAGCTAGAATGTGTTCCCTCTACTCATGCAATAGAAACTGGCATTCAATCACCAAGCACTTTTTAAAATATTGGTAGCTACCTTTAAAGAACACTTAAAGTAATTTCAAAACAAATCAATCTAACTAAAACGACTTGAAAATAAACACCTCTGCGTATTTGTGTGATTTGGATCATGCTGTGCTATGTTGAGAATGCTGTGTACTTGTTAATCTTTGTAGCAATATTATATGTGAAAGCAAATGCAATGAGTAGCCTATTAGAGAGTGATTCTTTGAACTTCATCGTATGTCAACCAAAGAATTCCTGTTTGACATTTCCAAATAACTTCAATTAGATATGAGCGAATGCATTGCATTTAAGAAAATAAAAGTAGGGGTGGCTTTAAAAGTTAAGCTAGTTTTTCTTTCCATCCCCTTCTCCCAGTCTGAACCAGATTTTATGACAGCAACCTACAGAAGTAAAAGTTATAGTCAGTTTCATATGACTCCAGAGATGGGATTAATCAACGCTTCTTTAGGGAAAACAGCTTCTCAAATTCAGTGTGGACAGAAACTCAAAGGAGCAATGAGCTATGCAATTTGGAAATTGACCGAAATATCAGTAGTTTTAACTAATTTGCGCTTACTGAATTCTACAGTCCCAGAAACTCAGGCAAGCTATAAACCTCACTATAGCTGTACAAGAAAAATTCCAAACAGCAAAATAAAAATCAAACCCTACACCTTCAGAATTACACAATGCTACAAAAGAACGGAGTAACAGAACTGAAGAGATTGACACCTAAACTAGTGAGCTTGGAGACTAATCTCTAGACTCCAATCTAAGCGAAGAATAAACATTAAAATGGAAGAGAATGTGTTAGAAGAGGGAGAGAGTAAGGAAAGGATGAGAAGAAAAGGGAAGGTTCAGGAAGTGTTAACTGGTAGGTCAAAAGAAAGGGAATTTGACCCATGAAATGTATGTTTTTGCAAGGATGGGGGAAATTCTAGCACTATTTGATAGAAAAAAAGGAAAAGAAATAGCAGTATTGTCAGTTTGGGGTTTTATGAGTATAAGAGGAAAGAAAAGAATTGAGGAAAATAAAAAGGAGAAAAAACTTAAGAAAAAGGGTTATGAAATAAAAATTTATATATTTAAATTAAAGAAGGTATGAACAAGGGAACATATATTAAAAATGGTATACGTATTGCCCAAGGCAGAACAACACAAATCCAAGTGAGTGATCCCCAATGACATAATCCATTTGAGATAAACCTTGATTTGAACAAAAAGAAAAACCCAAACAAGAAAATGCAACAAATGTTGTATACCACATCAAGTTCAGTATGCCTCAGAGGATGGATGGGTGGAGGAGAGGGGTGATGAAGTCAAGGACTCCAGGAAAGAAAATAATGTGTCGAAACTGATTGTGGAAGCATTTGTACAATACTGTTGATGTGATTGAGCTATGGACTGATATGATATACATAATTAACTTCCAGTTAAAATAGAATAAATACTAGTGAAGGAAGTTTAAGAGCTGTTATGGTGGCTATTTGGGCTTTCTGATGTAGGTGCTAACTTCTGGATCAATAATATGTGATTAATAATATGTTGTTTGAGGGACTAGAAAACAAACAAATTAAATTGAATGGAAAAAGTAAATAATTAATTTTTTCTGTCCTTCCTTATATCAAAGAGATGGGGAAGTCCTGATTAAGAATGAATTGCATGAACAATGTACAACTTTGTTTTGAAGAAGGAGAGGGTATGGGGATGATAGAGTCAGAGCAACAGCAATCCCATCAAGAGAACAGCTGGAGTCTAGATCTTGTCGTAGGGTAAGTCAGGACTGTGTGGAGAAGACGTCTCTAAGCAGTAGAAGACAGGGTATGGTAGTATGGTGTTTTTCTGCATTGTGGACCTTTATGTTGTCAGCATAGGGTTGAGATAAAAGCTAAGGGAGTGCTTTTGGTTTGTGATGTGACTGAAAGTCCTGCATTCTTATGATTTAAGATCATGCTAGATGGAACAAAGTCTGCTCTTTTCAGATGCTAGGGGTAACAAAGTAATGGTGGTTGCATGTGTTCTATACCCGCCCCCTACCAAAAGTGGTCTAGGAATGAGGAATGACACACTAACTTACTCAAAGGGCAGCTTGCTTCTCTTAAGTGGCGTGGGGTGTGGACAAGGGGCTAGTGTCATGGGAAAGCTGAATAGTTAAGCCTGTGCAGTATGTCAGCTGGGAGTGACTTCAGGTCTTGTGGTTTTTAATTTCTGTCTCAAGCTCCAACTCCCAGCCTATCCTTTGTAAAACTGTTGTTGCAGATTCTATTTGTTTTGTTATGCTAGTACTTTTCATGTTATCAGCTACCAGAAGTTTCTAAAAAGCCTGAGAATGGCCATGCTCTTTGTGCTTTTAGGATGTCCCATGATGTGGGGTTTTGTAAAGCTCCATCTTAAGGTAGGGGAATTAGCTACGGCAAGTGGGCCTTGAACTTCCCCAGATTGTGGCAAGTTAGTCTATTCACCATATAACCCCACTCCAGGCTGACCTGGAGCAAATCCCACTGAGCTCAATAGGCTGTGCTATTCCTGTTATTGGACAGTTAGGACTGCAAGTGCATGAGACCAGAGTTCCCTTGACGTGGGTCCAAGTCTAGGTTATTTATGCTTCTATCCAGCTCAGGTTGGTTCCACAGAGCTCCGTCCCTGCAATTCAGCCAGTCAGCCACCCTAGCTAGTTCCTAGACTGGGAAAACTTGGTAGGGAGATTTGGGAATCTGTATTCTGCCAGTTAGTGTTGAGGGCTGATGACAAAGGGGATTCTGTCAGCAGCTGCTGCTCATTTATTTTAATAAAATTGTGTCTACTTATCTTCATGCACAGCGTCCTGCAGTGTGGAGGTGGAGGATAAGGCTCTTCTTGGTGCCGCACAGCTGATCTCTGTGGAATCCCTTCTGTATGCTCTACTCAGTGGTCACCTTGCTTCCCCTCCTCTCTCCATTCTTCTGGCAGTTCAGATCGCCATTTTTGCTTGGAATTAATTAATTAATTTTGGCACCTTCTCAATACACCAAGGTCATAATTGTCAAACTTTAGATAAGTTCACGAAGGTGTAGCTAAGTCATTTGGTTTTCCCTGGGTAGTGATGTAGAGATGATGAAGATAATTTTGATGGTGATTTCATTGTTGGAAACAACATTTAACATTTATTAAAATATTATCATCTTACATTAAATAGTTCATTAAATTTGCACATGCCCCTCTGAGCTGTAAGGCCTATTATTA
Organism: Nesogale talazaci; assembly: GCA_004026705.1. Classification (NCBI taxonomy): domain Eukaryota; kingdom Metazoa; phylum Chordata; class Mammalia; order Afrosoricida; family Tenrecidae; genus Nesogale; species Nesogale talazaci. The sequence continues at coordinate 44,979 of PVJH01015821.1, forward strand.
TAGCCATTTTTGGAAACAATTGTGAGAAAAAGATTAAAATTTACCAATAAACATACAGATTAGAGATAAAGGGGGTTGTCTCCACCAAATGCCTATGCTAATTGAAAAGGAGCTAGCCTTGCCACAATAGGTGACAATCCCATGCTAGGCATTCAAAGACCAAGGTCACCTAGACACAAGTGGACATCAACTTGGGCACACACACACCAGAGACATCACATTACATGTGTGTCTGACCTCAGCCACTAAGAATGTCCAAGAGCCTCAAGAATACCCTCCTTCCCCACAGTCCCCACAAATGGGATTAGGAGCAGATCAATAGCACAGACTGAAGGGAGGGCTCCCTCTCTCATGTAGCTCTCTGCAGATCAGAGGAAAGCACATCTCTGGTGGGGCACACAGTCGGTTGAGGGGTGGAGGCTGTCAGGGCCCTCTCATGTTCTGGACTCTTCTTCCGGTACTTCTTTCACATGGTTTCTCATGGTCCCCTGCAGTGGCCATCGCTAGTCATGGACTCGTGCGTGGTCCCCTGGGTGGCTTTGCTTGCTTTCCAGAGATAGCGGGCACCATCTGAGACTGTTATATGTCCAACTTCTCTTGCCCTCATCACAGCTACTTGGATTTAAAAAGTGTTTGTGCAGCATGAATTCTTTCAGCGTTGAGAAGCAAGAACCAAAATAAACCATTTCAGAGACCTAACACAGCTACTAGATTTTAGAGTTGGGACTATGAGTCCAGGAGAATGTGACCTCCAGAGTCTGTGTTTTTTAAAGCGGTCAAAGCTCTTTAGCTATTGTTAGTTGACTTTACCGGGGCGTGAGAACAAGTTCTTAGCTGCAATTTTGAAGTACTCCTCACTCTGTTTTATGGCATTCTAGAAATAGTTCCTTGTCTCACCAAAGAATCTGGAGCCCACTTATAAAGGATGATGATCAGAAGGATGTGGCATTTGTGAAGAGAAATATTGAGCTGGAAGATACACTCAACAGATTAGATTATAACCCTTAGTACTGAGAACGACACTAATATTTCTGGCTTTTGTCTGCCCAGGGAAAAGCTAGAGAGCAGCAGCTGTGTCATTCTGAATAAAGATTTGAAGATGGTCCTATTCATGCCAAATGTCTTTTAATAAGCCCAAACATTTATTGTTCATTACTTATGGAGGAGGATGGAGCTAGCCTACCCTTTTGCAGATTGGTTTCTTTATGTCTCATCTGCTCATCCCTTGAATGGCCGTTTCCATAGACACCTACACTACAGTTTAACCACATTGAAACATGAACACAAGCCTTGGTTAGAACAGCTGCAAACAGCCGGGCTTATCTGTCTTCCTTTTTGTTTTCAACAGGGTAGGGGATTAAAAAGGAAACAGAAGTGTGAACTACCTCAAGGACCCTTAAAATTTTCAAGGTTAAGCAAACAAACAAAAACCCCACAATCTGATCTAGTTGAAACTCGGCAAAAATCAGCCCATAAAAGATAGATTGTGTATTGTCCTTGCCTTTAGGGTTGCGAGTGCAATAGTAGCTGGTGTCTTACTGTTTCACATGTACAAAATAAAAGCACAAGAAGTCTTTCTCTATCTAAAGCAGAGCTGTGGGGCCCTGAGTGAACACAGAAAAAAAATATCTGGGTGTGAAAATCTTTGTGAGCACCGACAAGAACTTAAAAAAGAAAGCTATTAGAATTCACAACCAACTAGACTGTGTTTACTTTTGAACTTGTAGTAACAGCTATCAGATAAAAGAATCAGAAATTAAATTAGGCTTAAAAGCACTTGTCTATTAAGAATCTGGGGAGGAAAAGTATCATAGAAGTTTCCACAGAAAGAAAAATCCATAAGAATCATTTCAAACATTTATTCTAGTGAAAAATGAAATATTAAATTTGTCAATTGGTCTGTGAGTTTCAGTTATGAATATGTTAAAATAAAAGTGCACAGGTGCACACATACACATATGCACACACATACTTGCTAAGTAACTTATTCCTATGTGAAATGTTGTGTACACCCAGTACACCAAGCATGCTTGTTCATGCACATCTCACTTGAACACAACACATATACAAACATGCCTCATATTGAAAAGTGCTTTAAAGTTCATTGTATCCAAAGAGGTAGATATTTGGGCTTAAATAATTTCTAATTAGCAAGAGGATATAAAGAGGAATTCCATGTCTGAATATTGTGAAAGCAAGCATACATTTTCACTCATATAATCATGACAAAAATCCAATAAGAAAAGTTTTATCACGAATCCATTTTTGATGAGTATTGAGGCACAGTTCTATTAATCAAATTGCTAAATATAATACTTCTCATAAGGGCTAGAGACAGTGTTGAACTATAAGCAGACTGGTTCCAGTATGTCTTCTTAATAGTTATAATTGACAAAGGGAAAGCAGCATTCTGAATTCAGTAGAAAAAGTTGAGTGGTGAGGTGTTGACTCAACTTCACCCTTTCCTCTTCTAAACTTCAGATAATTTTGTGAGTTTGTTCTACATCAGTGGGTGGGTAGAAATTTAAATGATAGAGGTATTTTTGGTAAGAAAGGATGTGTGCCTTGAAAGCTTATCCTTTTTGATGAGAAAATGAAATCTCTTGAATAAAATCAGCTAAAGAGAAACTGGGATGGTTAGAATTATAAAGAGAGAAGCTGGATGATGATTGCCTGGGGGCATAGAAGGGGAGGTGTGTGAATGAGGATTGGACATCAAAGAGTGCAATTAAGAAGAACAATTTCAAAGTGGTTGAAGGCAATAATTGTGCAACCCTTCTTGATATGATTGAACTACTGAATTGTGTGTTATAGTTCAATAAAAAAATTAAAGCAAAAACAACAACAACACACACACACACAGACACACGAAGCCTTCATTGTCATTGAGTTGATTCCAACTCATCTTGACCTTAGGAAGGATTCAAATAATTTAACAATAAATTAGAGTTACCATTTTAAGTTACTTCAAACAGTTAAAACTTAAATAAGAAAAATAAAATATGTAATAAAATTAAATTGCTATAAGTTTTAAATTATTAATGAAATGAAAGCAAAAAAATAATACCTGACGAAACAATAAAACTGTTTTTTAAGATATTTCAATTTTGCTTCTTGCTTGACATCTTCACTGGCAGTGATCTTTACTTTTATCTGAGCATCATTGGCTATGTGATTTACCCTTAAGCATCTTTTCATTAGATACAGTTAGCATTCAAGCACTTTAATTGCTCCACCACAACTGCTTTGTTCTCCCCTAATACCTTACTATTAGAATAGTAAAAGATAGAGAATGTGTCTTCTATTGTTTTACCACAGAGAAAACCAAAACAAAACATGTTCAGGATGCTTGCTGAAAAATGGAATTATTACTAAAATTTGGATGAGCTAGTTCATACATTGCCATTTCATACATTAAGCTTGTCATTATATGTGTAGTCACTTTTTCATAATCTTTGCATTCAAGGAAGCTTTCTTCAACTCACTGAATTTACACAAATGCGCATAGGTTTTTCATTTTAAAATTAAACTTTTGACAAGCAGGTTGCTCCATTCATTCAGATTCTTCCATAAATGTTTGAAGTTGTTATCATTATCATTAAGTAAGATCTAAGTCATTGTTTTTAGGTGCCATAAAGTTGGTTCAAACCCATAGTGACCCTTTGCACAAGAGAATGAAAACCGGTTCAATCTTGTTTGTGCCATGCTCACAATTGTTCCTCGGATAGATGTCTGATGCAGACACTGTGTCAATAGATCTTGTTGAGGGCCTTTTTGTTTTTTGCTACCCTCTACCAGGCAAAATGTCTTACTTCAGAGCCCGGACTCTTCTCACAATATATCCAAAATACTTGGGATGAGGTCTTGCTCATCTTGTCTTGAAGAAGCATTCTGGCTGTACTTTTTCCAAGACAGAGTTGCTTCTCCTTTTGACAGTCCATGGTACTTTCAAGATTCCTTAGCAGCACCATAAATCAAATCATTGATTCTTCTGCAGTCTTCCTTACTCAACGTTCAGCTGTCCTATGCATATTAAGCAATTGAAACTACTATAGCACATCTTAAATTTCAAAACTGTAAAGGAGTCTGGTGCAGGAAATTTATTCCAATGCTTTGTTTGATCTCTTTGATGGCTACTTCCAGGAGATTTGATTGTGGACTCAAGAAAGATGAAATCCTCGACAATGTCAATCCTTTGTCCATTTATCATGATGTTAACTATTGCTCCCGTTGTGAGGATTTTGGCCTTCTTTACATAGAATTGTAATCCAAACTGAAGGCTTCAAGTCTTGCTCTTCATCAGCAAGGACTTCAAGTCCTTAGTTTTAGCAAACAAGGTTGTGTCACCTGCATATCACAGGTTGTTAATAAGTCTTCTTCCAATACTGATGCCATGATCTTCTTTATATAATTCAACTTCTCTGATTCTTTGCTCAGCACACAGATTGAATAAGTGTGGTGCGAAGACGCAATTATAATGCACACATTTCCTGATGATTTTAAACCATGCTGTAGTGTCTTGTTCAGTTTGCAGAACTGCATCTTGATTCCTATATAGGTTCTGAATAAGCCCAATGACCTGTTTTGGAATTCCCATTCTTCTCAAGGCTGCTCAATGTCTTCACATAGTCAATAAAATACAAGCAAATATCTTTTGGGCATTCTCTGTTTTTAGCAATGATTCATCTGACATCAACTATAATATCCCTTGTTTCATGTCCTCTTCTGAATTGGGCCTGATCCTCTGGCAGTTCCCTGTTATTATATGGCTGCAATCATTCTTGAATGATCTTCAGCAAAGTTTTACTTCTATATGATATTAATGATATAATTTCTCTAATTTGAGAATTCTATTGTGTCACCTTTCTGTGCAATGAGTACAAATATGAATCTCTTCCTGTCAGTTATTCAAGGAGCTCTCTTTCAAATTTTCTGGAGTGAAAAAATAAGCGTTACCAGTGTTTCATCAGCTTGTTGAAATATTTCAATTGGTATTTCATCATTTCCTGGAGTCTTGCTTTTGACTAACACTTTTAATGCGGCTAAAACTTATTTTTTTGAAGTATAATTATTTCTTACTCATATGCTACCTCCTGAAATGATGGACTGTGGACTAGATCTTTTTGATAAGTGACTCTGTGTATTTTTACTCCTTTTGATGTTTCCTACATCATTCATTATTTTTCTCAAAGAATCTTTCAATGTTGCAAAATCTACCCTTGCATTTTTTTGAGTTCTTTCAGTTTTTGATATGCTAAGTATGTTCTTCCTTTGTGGTTTACAAACTCTAGGTCTCTGCACATTCCTTTATAATATTCTACTTTGTCTCCACAAGCTGACCTTTGAAATTTTCTGTTGAGTTCTTTGACTTCATCATGTTTTCCATTTGCTTGAGCTGCTGTACAGTTAATAGCAAGATTCAGTCTCTTCTGACATTCACGCTGTTCTTTCCTATCTTTTTTTCTGACCTTTTGCTTTCCTCGTATATAATGTTCTTGATGTCATTTCTCATATCATTGAGTCTTTTGTCATTAATGTTCATTGTGGCAAATCTGTCAATACAGCTATTATTCAAATTTATGCACTAGTCACTAAGGCTAGTGAGGAATAAATTGAAGAATTTCATAAATGTTCTCATACTGAAAGTGATCAAACATTTAATCAAGATTGATCGATTATTGGAATGCAAATTTGAAAACGAAGAGAAAAGAATAGTAGTTGGAAAATATGGTCCTGGTGATAAAAGCAATTTGGCTCCCCTCCTCCCTTGATGGCTTACCTCAGCGGATTCATATTGTACATGTTCTTTTGCGCTTGGCTAACTTCACTTAGCATAATTTCCTCCAGTTCTTCCTGCGGTGACATGCTTCATGCGTTCATCACTGCTTTTCAGCAATGCATAGCACTCCATCGTATGTATGTACCACAGCTTTTTAATCCATTCATCAGTTGATGGGAATATGGACTACTTCCAACTCCTTGAAATTGTGAACTGTGCTGCGATGAACATTGGAGGAGAGGCAGATGGCGATGTGTAGAAAGGGAAGGGGGCACTAAACCATTAAAGGGGAAGATATTGTTTATATATCCACAGGGAAAGAGGGACCAAACTTAAACCCAGAGACCCAGCATGTGAATGCAGCACGACAGCATGGAGTGGAGAACCAGTGGAGGGACCTGAAAACACAACCCCAACCCCAACTATAGGGGTAGCCACTTATCTACAAGAGGAAGTTGCCTTGGAGGCCAGCACTGAAGCTGAAGTTTGGGAAGTGAGATAAGCCTGACCAGAGTACATCAGAACAAATGAAAGGGGAGGAAGAGAGAATGACGTGCATCCTGGCCCACTGAGCCTTCAGGACAATAATCCCACTCAGAAGAGCTACTGCACAAAGAGGACTGCACGGCCAGCCCCATTAAGAAATAATGCTACCCTCACAGACCCAAGGCCTATCAGGGCCAGGAAGAAGAAACGGGGTCAAGATTATACCCTGTCGGACACAACCACATCAATGCAAAGCACTAAGAGTGTGCAACAGAGTGTAGAGTCACACATGGAGTGCCAAGGATATACTTTGGGGCCAAGGTATTGGCACCCCATCTGAATGAAACAGGGTCACTCTAGGATGTCAACTACAGATCTTGAACTTTATACAGCTTCTTATATTGCTATTATTTTTATTATTCTGTTACATATTGTATAGTACATTAACGGGGTTTCTTGCTGTTGTTATCATTGTCTTATTTGCTTAAGTTGCTCCATTATAGGAGGCCTTTCTTGTACATATTGCTACCTCTACAGGTCTATCTAGACAAGATAGACTGGACAAAGAGGTTGGAGGCGAAAATGACAGGACTGATTGTTCCAGGGTAGGGGACATTGAAGAGGGGGAGGAGGGAGAAAGGTGGTGATGTCAACTAGCCCAGGAAAAAGGGAATAACAATTGATACAAATGCAGGGACATGGTGGGTGAGAGAAGGCCAATAGGGATTGATTAAGACTAATGTAACAGAGAAAAAATACTGAAACCCAAATGGAGAGAGAGCGTGATAGTGGCACAAGAGGGAAGCAAATGGAAATAGAGGAAGGAACTAGGGGATAATGAACATTTATAGGGGTTCAAATACAAGTATGTACATAGGAGTATATATTTAAAAGTGAGGATGGGGAAAAAGATTAGTGTGTATACTTATAGGGTTAGTAGTAGGACAACAGATGGGCATTGGACCTCCACTCAAGTATCTTCTTGGTTCAAGAACACTTTGTTCTATTAAATTGGCATTCCAAGATGCTCACCTTTCCAACATGATCA